>SKCR01039085.1:0-78832 GCA_019454045.1 Zanthoxylum bungeanum | reverse complement strand
CATTTGGTGAAGAAGTCGGTGGCAACGACGATGAAAGTATGCCTCTTACTCGATGCAGGGTAAATCTTCCCTATCAAGTCTATCGCCCATCCCATAAACGGCCACGGTTTAATGACTGGGATAATCTCGGTTGCTGGAGCCCTCTGAATAGGCCCGTGCTTCTGACAAGCAATGCATCTTTTGGCATACGAAATGCACGATTCTCCCATCTTCGGCCAATAATAGCCGCTTCGTATAATCAACCATCTCATCTTTACCCCGGCTTGGTGAGCCCCACAAATGTCTTTATGCATTTCGGCCATGATAGTTTTAGATTTGGATGGCCCTACTGTAGGCATTGCATTTTCGCATGTGAAACCCGATGATGAGTCTCATTTGGAGGCACTACCTTTTGAGTCATGAAAGCCGCGGGAAACGGATATCGGAAGGGGAAATTCAGGATAAACAAGCTCACTGTCTTCGTTGGTGCTGCGTTCGTTACTTCGTTCGAACCTCGTGCAGATTGCGGACGTTCGTGCCGCGTGCGATGAGGCGTTCGAACGGAGCCGGTAATTCTGGTTTTGCTGCTAGCCTCACACCCCAGCCCATAAAACACATCCCAAATTAAATAAATATTAAAATTAAATATTAAACATTAAAATAAAACATTTAAACCATTTACCAATTAAAATAAAACAATTACCAACTTAAACTAAAATCATACCTAAATTAAACAAATCACATACTAAATCAAAATATAATCATACCAAATTAAAATCAATCCTAACCAATTAAAGCCAATCATATATTTGACTTCCTAACCTAATAAGATATTTACCAATATAAAATATTTGTATTCCTTAACCAACACAAATTAAATATTGCAACTTCCTAAATTAAAATATCTTGTCCCCCCTCAACCTTGTGCATGCCCTTTCTCACCTCTCCTAATTTGGAAACAAATCTCTTCCTTGTGACACAAGGCCAAACCCTAGCCATTCTCTATATAAACAACCCCTAACCAAGGCCATTCCTCTCCTTCAGACAACACAATTCACACTCAAGCTCTCTCAAAATTTCTCTAGACTCTCTCTACACACCCAAAACACATCCAAGAGAAAACACTTCATACACACACAAAAAGAAAACAAAGAAACCACCACAAGACCACCCTCCATAGCCGAACCCAAACTCACCCATAGCCGAATTCTAAAACACGCCAAAACAACCTCCTAGATTACCTTAAAACAGTAGCCCAAAATCCTTAAAAAAACAGTAACTTAGAAAACTACATAGATAATCTTAAAAATAATCACTTTAATTGCACTAAGAACCCACACAACTTGGAATAGTTCTTTGAAAACATTAAAACAGGTAGCCCGTGCAGTGAGCAGCAAAACAGGAGCCGAATAGGAGCAGAACGGAGTTCGAACAATAAGCAAAGCAGCGAAGCAGTGAGCTAGGACGTTGAACCAGAGACCAGAAAAGTTGCGGAGCTTTACCCCCCTTTCGATCTTCGTGGAACGTGAGTCCGAGAGACGGCTTAAAAGGTTAGACCTGAGGGTATCTTTCACACTTGTTTTCCTTTTCCGCATTATTTATTAAGTATTTCGTGTATGATTGTAATGTTGAAATGTGTGTTGTGATTTTTGAGTATGTAAATATGCATGAATTATGAGATGTAATATGTTGTGGGCATTAGATGAATGAGAGATGTGTCAACTCTCGCGGTATATCGGATGGAAACCCGGACATAAATTTCATAGCCGATTCCGAATGGACGGTAATATGATCTGTACTCGGGCCACAACTCCACGTACCGCTTGAGTAAACGGCACCATCTCTCTTTCGTTGTGTTGCTTTTCGTTTATTTAGTTTTCTCTTGAATTCAATATATTGTTTATTTTTGTATGATTCAACCAAGCGTATGGGCTTAGTGAGTTAGTCCGGAGGTCCTCCATTTGTGAGACAAAGAGCTGAAAAGGCCACCTTCGTGACACTACTTCGCCGCGCCGGTTGATGTATGTTCGGTTGGACGCAAGATACGTTCAATCGAGCATACTTAGTTTGATATTATTATCTTTATTTTCGTATGTATAAGTCAATCGAGCGCATGGGCTTAGTAAGTGTGTTGTGAGATCCCCTATGGGGAGGGGCTGAAAGCCCTTTACCACAATGCTTTGCTGCGCCGGTTGACGTGTGTTCGGATTGGATGTAAGATGCGTTCAATCGGGCATACTTGGTTGATATGATTGGTTCTATTCTTGCATGTGTGATATGACGCGCATGGGCTTAGCATGTTGGTCTAAAGGTCCTCTCTTCGAGAGATCAAGAGCCCCAAAAGGTCACCTTTACGGCAGTGCTTCGCCGCGCCCTTTTATTTTCTGTTTATGTATTGCATCAGGTCCGTGTCCGTTCGAACGCGTTCACGAACGCAACTCGAACGCGCATGTGTTTTTGCCTTATTATGTGTCAGGTCTCGTATCCGTTCGAACGCGTTAACAAACGCCATACGAACGTGAGCTTTCTGTCTCATCTCCGTTCGAACGCGTTTACGAACGCTACTCGAACGTGAGCATTCTGTTTCATTTCCGTTCGAACGCGTTTACGAACGCTACTCGAACGTGAGCATTCTGTTTCATTTCCGTTCGAACGCGTTTACGAACGCTACACGAACGCACACTCACTGAACTGAGTCTGTCTTATTATATTCATGCATAATTGCCTATTAGTTGATCTTTCTTATGCAAATGTGTCACAATTCGTATGCTTATGTCATGATAACATTTGAGCATTATTTCTTGCGGTATATCGGATGGAAAACCAGACGTAAATTCCGTAGCCGATTCCGAATGGACGGTAGTGCGGTCTGTACTTGGGCTACAATTCCACGTACCACTTGAAAAGTGCCCATATGTGTGCTTGTATGCTTACCATGTGTGCTTGTATGGTTAATATGTGCGCTTGTGTTTTTTTTTCCTGAATGTGATATGCAAGTAAAGTTGTATGCTAGTTGCTATCTTGATATATGTTTAGCATGCAAATTTAAATGTAAGATATATGTGAAATGCGTACATGAGTTTTATTTTACACATGAGAATTTAGAAGCATGATACTATTGGAAATAAGTGTTACTTAAGCTTAGTTAAATTATTACATGAATCCTTTCATTACAAGTGACATAAGTAAGGGACCATTCCGAACCCAACGGTTTGAGGTCTTCCCTTGCGAGGGGTGAGTGCGGCCTTAAATCTTTATCCCGGTTCACACCGGGTGGCGACTCCATGTTATGTAATCCTTCCCAACTAGGCCGCGAGCCTAGGAACGGCGTCGCTCAGTTTCTGTGTCCCACAGTCTGGCGACTCCACTGGGGATGTGAGAATTGGCCCCGAAATATTGTCTTGTAATGAGTGGATTTATGTTTTAATTGGCCATGTCTATAGTGGATAAGTGAGGGTTTAATCAAGGGCACTTTAAGGCTAGGTAATGGTTTGGTGTCTTCCTTCACTCACTACCTTTCTAGAAGGAAAAGCTGTGAGGATACCTACATGACCATCTACTTGTAGCCTTTGTGATGGACTAATTTGGGGGACTCGTTGTTTATTCCTGACACCAAGCGATAAGAGCCTAAGAGGCTTGGGTACTTAAGTGAGCCTCGCTCCACCTTCCCTCTGGGGAATCTACAACGGGAAATCCATTTGACAGTCCGTCACACACCATAGCTCATTGGCACGTACCTTAGTGTATAAAAAGGGATACGCTCACTTGGTCACTTGAACCCTTGAGTGGGGAGACCTAGTTGTGGGCTATCCTTCGCCAGTGAGAGCCTTTGTCCATACTCTTGCAAACCCACCCATAGACTGGTTTATATGGTTAAAGTAGCAATTATTTCCTTGAGTATGTGCTTGTGGACCATCCTCATTTGGATGCAGTTGGACTATTGTCAGAAATGCGGGCTTGCTGGGCCATTTAAACCGGGGCAAGTTCGTACTGTATGACTATTAGGCCCGAGGCTTCTGAAATGTTGATGGGCTATTATGAAAAAAATTATTATGTTATGTTTGCATTATCTCCCTTCTATGCTTATGTTTGGGAACATCACCGTTTGGATCCATTTGGACCATTTGTCATGGGATATGGGCTTGTTGGGCCATTTAAACTGGGACAAGAACGTATTTCATGACTATTGGGCCAAAAGCTTCTAAGTGATTGATGGGCCACCTTGTGTTTGTTTTCGGAATATTATCATTTGGATTTAGTTGGGCTCTTTGCCGTAAGACATGAACTCGTTGTGCCATTTAAACTGGACGGGTTCGCTCAGTTTCTGTGTCCCTCACCTACACATTTCAACAACAACCCATCTTGTCGTTTCTTATATAACACATCTCCTGATACTATGTAGTTCAAAGCTTTAAGTTTTAGCCTTTGATCCTTCCCTGCTTCGGGCTGCTTTAGGAATGTCTTGATTTCGTTTCTCCAATCATCCTTCATTTCGGCTTCGATGACCATGGCGTCTGTATCTTTAGCTCGCCTCATGAGGGATGGCTGAACCTCTTCGCTCCTATATACCCCACCTATGTTTGTCTGTTTATATCCGGAGGCTGTTTGGGCTAAGCTATTGGCCAATTCGTTCTTCGCCCTTGGAACGTATTCCAATTCAGCGTGATCAAATCGTTCTACCAATTCTTTGGCCACGTCCAATAATGCCATAACTGATGGGCTTTGACATTTGAAAGTCTCTATCACTTGTTGAATTACCAGCTGCGAATCTCCCTTGATGGACGCAAGGGTTACTCCCATATTGAGGAGCATCTCTAGCCCAAGTATCAAGGCTTCGTATTTGGCCTGGTTATTAGTGCAGTATTCGTTCAACTTGACTAAGAATCGGAAAGATTCTCCCAACGGGCTGACCATGACTAATCCTATTCCAGCTCCATTCATTGTGCTAGATCCGTCGAAATACATCGTCCATGGTTTCAGACTGCATTCGTCCAGATCCATTTCTATTTCCCTGATCGTGCTCAAACATGGATGGTCGGCCAAAAAGTCGACCAAGGCTTGATTTTTAACGGCCCTTTGGGGTTCATGTCGTATATCAAATTCTGAAAGTGATAGTGACCAAAACCCGACTCTTTGATGCAAAATAGGACGAGAAAACATGTACTTTATTATATTAATTCTTGTAATCAAATACACTATATTCGGCCTAAGGTATGCTCGTAATTTAGTACATGTAAAGTACAAAGCCAAACATAATTTCTCCATGGGAGAATAGTTACATTCATAATGCAGCAATTGTCTGCTGATATAGTAAATGGCTCTCTCAATGTTCATGTCGTCATCTTGCGCGATCATCCCAGCTATGGACTGCTCTTCAGCCACTATGTAAAACTTTATTGGCTTTCCTAGCACTGGAGGTACCATCACCGGCGGCTGTGACAAGTACTTCTTCAGGCTGTCAAATGCTTGTTGATGTTCCTCGGTCCAGACGAATTCATCCTCGCCTTTTAGCTTCAATAAGGAGGAGAACACTTTTGTTTTCCTTGCACAGTTGGAGATAAATCGCCTTAAGAAGTTAATTTGCCCTAAAAACCTCTGCAACTCTTTTTTATTTCAATGTGGCATAGCTTCGGTGATCGCCTGAGACTTATTGGTGTCGATCTCAATTCCCCGTTGGTGCACTAGAAACCCTAGGAAATTTCCTGCGCACACCCCGAAAGCACACTTGGCAGGGTTCATTTTTAGTTTGAACTTTCTCATTCGTTCGAAGGCCGTTGCTAAATGGCCAAAATTTTCGTCCGTAGTCACGGATTTAGCCACTATATCGTCCACATAGACTTCTACGAATTTGTCGATTATGTCATGAAAGATCAAGTTCATGGCCCGCTGATAAGTGGCACCAGAATTTTTCAGGCCGAATGGTATGACTACCCACTCATAACACCCTAGAGAGTCTGGGCATCTAAAGGTCGTCTTGTGTACATCATCTTCGGCGATGTAAATCTGATTATAGCCTGCATACCCATCCATAAACGAGTATACTTGATACCCCGTCGTGGAATCCACTAGGGAATCTACTGTCGGCATTGGGTATTGATCCTTTGGTGTTGCTAGGTTTAAATTTCTGAAGTCTATACAGATCCTTATCTTTCCATTCTTTTTCCTAACTATGACAATATTTGACAACCATTCCACATATCTGGTCGTCCTAATGAATTTTGCCTCGAACAGTCGTTCAACTTCTTTCTTAATATCAGGCATGACATTAGGCGCAAACCTCCGGGGAGGTTGCCTATGAGGCATATGGCTTGGCATGATTGGCAGCCTATGCTCCACCAACGTCCTATCTAAGTCAGGCATCTCATTGTAGTCCCATGCAAAACAATCTTTGTATTCTTACAACAAACAAATTAACTTTTCGCGTACCTGGGGCTCCAATTCCTTGCTGACGTAAGTTATGCGCCTATCGTGCTCATTCCCCAGATTTACCTCGTCCAAAGCATCTTGTCCTCTTGAGATGTTTGTCTTGCGTCGTCCATTCAGAGCGTACTCTTCTTCCATTGATTCTCCTTCTTCCATCAAGCAGTCCACTCCACATAGTTCTTTTATTTTGTCTTTCGTCTGATGTGCCAGCAATTTGCCTGTTAAGGCCGAAATAGCGGCATGTGCTTTATCCTCATTTTTTCGCTCCATTACATAGGCCAATAAATTGGCCTTGGAGGCCGCAAGGGCGGCTTGCTCCTTATTCTAGCTGTACTTCATTCAAACCGTTGTGTGTTGGTTCTCCAAAGACCAATGTGGTTGGTCTCGTCTGTGCGAACAAATCGTCTAACAACCTTGCGGGGTACAGCTCGTCATTCTGAGCCACAATGGTTGGGCTTTCCCCTTTATTCAAAACTCTGTTCGGCCCATACTTCCCTTCATACATGAAATACTCGGCCGAATTTGTCTCTGCAGCGAAAGGCTTATTGTCGGCATGCACTATATCCACTTCGTACCTTTGGTTCCAGAAAACCAGGCATTGATGAAGGGATGAAGGGATGCATCGGCTGCCATGAATCAAGTCTCGTCCCAAGAGCATATTGTATGTGGTGTTGGGGTTGGTGCTCAGAGTGCCAATTCCCGGTTGTATTTCTGTTGAATACTTCTGTAAAACATTATTATTATGAATAATATATGCAGTTTCTATAATATAATCTATCTTTCTATATGGTAAAGACGTAATGACCCTAGAATGATTAGTCATGATACAGTTGCGAAAGCGTCGCAACGGACATTGAGATGTATCATGACGTTGTCATTCTCAGACAGTTCCTGGTCAAGGTTTACACTACTTGGTCAGTATAGTAAACCCGTTGAGACCGGTACATGTCGTATACTGGAATATATGATTCCAATGGTTTCTCAATGAACCATAAGTCTTGGAGACTAGTATAGACGTGTAGGTATTTATAGCAGATAAACACTGAACGACTCACCGAAGATTCTTAATGGATGGTACACCAGCGTCAATAAGAATCTTCTCGGGTTGAGTAGCACTTGTGATTCTTAGACTTGAGATGCCATTGTGGGCACATGAGACATCTTCTACACTTAGACGGCAGTCACGTCACCGATCTATTTAGATCAGACCTCCTCCTATTCGTTGGGTGTAGATAGATCCTCAGGGTGTCCTATGTGTATCAAGATAGGATCGGTCAGTTCTGTGTATCAGAGCATATGTAGTCCATATGATTAGCAATCAGATAAAACCATGGGCCCGTGGTAAGTTTAGAAGCTAGTTCTAAACATTCTTTTTGAGATTGCTAATGGAATAGTCGACTGGATAATCCCGATAGAGATTTGACGTTTACATCTATATCTCTGGGATTTATCCGGATACCTGTGACGGAGGAATTATACATTTGCCATGACCTCGACCTGTATGGTTCAGCGAGATTATCCGTGATCGTCATAATCTACGGGTGGATAGATTATGGACACGAAATTTGATTTCGTGACGGATATACCTGAACCTAGAGAGTCTCAATAATGAAACATACTCGTTGAGCACTAGAGCAACATAAATAAATAATATTGATTATTTATAAAGTCGTTTAAAGGTTAAACGCAAGATACGTGCTAAAAGGACTAGATAGTCATTTGCTTAATTATTGTGTATTTACTTTTAATACTTGATTAATTTAAATACACATTAATTAATAGTCAAAATGAGTTATTTGACTTATATCCTAAATAAATATATGATTTTAATATTTAATGTAAATATTATATATATATATATATATTTAATATATTTGTATTTGATTAATTAATTAATTATCTAATTGTTAAATGATTAAATTAATTAAAATATAAATATCTTACATTAGGATATTTAAAGTAAATGATGTTAGTTGCTTTTGTTGACTTAAATAAATATCTAATAAAGTTGTATTAAGATATTTATGCAAGTTGATTACATAAATTTGAAATGAAATTGAAATTTATTTATCTTGTATTTGGCTTGGCATTTTCGGCCAAAGGCAAAATGGAACAAGTATAAATTGATTTTCATTTCACTTTCATAATAACCTAATACACTTTATCAAAATAAACACCATTGAAGAAACCTAAAAGAAGCTTGAGAAAGAAAGAAAGATCAAATGAAAGCTTGATTTTAGTAAGTTTTTTCCAACTTACTATTAGTAAGGAAATTGTTCCTTAGGATCTAGGCTTAAATATATGATATCCTTAGGTTATTTCCTTCTTTGTTCTTTGTGGTTTTTGTTGATGGAAGTTTTGGTGAAGGTGTAAAGCATGTATGATGAAGGAAGTTTGTAACTAATGTAGTTGTAAACATTCTTATAAGGTTTTGGAAACCATGTTGCTAATCTAGAGTTTTTGACCCACTCTTAAATGACCTAGATTTGATCTTGAGTTGTTTCATTGTGTTGAGACTTGGATTGGATGGAAGAATGATGATTGAAGTAATTGATTTAATGTATTTGGTCTAATTTATCCAATTTGTGGAAATTGAAAAATTAGGGTTCTTAACTAATTCCAAATTTGGGGATTTTCATATATGTTGAGAATTTAGGTGTGTGTATGATGCATGCAAAGTTTCATGTTGATTGGATTTCATTTGGATGAGTTTTGAAGCATGAAATGACCAAATGGTCAAATTTGGCACCAAATGGTGCTCTCGGCTTTGTGAGGAATAATTGGGGATTTTGGTTGCTTTGGTGTTTTGATGTTTTGAACATCATAAGTTCATCCTAGAAATGATTTAGAATCATTCAAAATTGATTGGATCAATTTCGGACTAAAATGGACAAAATACCATATAAGGGTAATTTGGTAATTTCACTTGAATATGATTCATTTGAAAATTTGTTTCATAATTTGATTATTGGGCAATTAAATAAATATGTTTATTTAATTAATCTAAGAAAAAGTTTTGAAATCTGAAAATCGGATTTTCACCGCTTCCGCTGCGTTACCGGATTCACCCCCTAAATAACCCCTTCAAATTGGTATCAGAGCGAGTCTGATTCTAGGCCACTTAAAATGATTAGCCTTCATTGAATCAATGTTTAATCATATTTTCTTGACTTTGTGCATGCTTATTAGGATCTAAACTGGTTAGATTTAGGGTGTATGACACTTAGCGGAAAATCCCTAATAATAAGGTTTAAATGTAATTATGTAATTGATGCATGTTATATGGTCCGTCTTGTCAATACGGTTTATGAATATCTCTTTGTGACTACATCCGAGACCGTGCCTCTGCTGTGAGGGTGTAGCCGATAAAGATTTATTTATACCGGATGTATATTAGATACTAGGTAAATTCAAGTAAAAGCGGAATTCTGAACGTTCCCTAGCTGTCAGAATTACGTAAGTAACTTGAGTTTATCATTGACGAGTTTAACCTTGGTACGTCTCCTTGTGGGCCTGCCTTCGCAGCGACAACGAGAAACGGCCAGGACCGGTTACTTAGGAGTCATTAGTGAATGATTGACAAATGAGTTGTCTACCTGATGAATATACGTAGGCGAGACCGTGCCTCTGCTGTGAGCCAAAATATATTCACGGGATCCACTTTTCACTATTTATATTTAATTTAATTATTAAATATTTGTATTCTGTTTTGGGATTACAGTATTGCATGATTTAGTGGGAGGGGCATATTAGATTAAAAATCCATGATCTAGTTTATGCTTTTGATATTATATGAAACTGCTTAATTTCTGCTAACCGTTTTTCGTGATCTATATGATAGATTGGCGATGGCGGCACAATCCACAAATCAGTTTACGCGTATGCTTGATGCGAACAAACTGAAAGGCGCTGAGAACTTTGCAGACTGGGAATTGGATTTGAGGATTGTCCTCGATTCCGAGAAGCTGGGTTATGTTCTTGAGGGTCTGTTGCCCCTTACAGTGGGCGAGGATGCTTCGGAGGAGGAACGCCAAGTTTTTGAAACTTGGAAGGATGATGATTTAAAGGTTAAATCATACATCCTTAGTTCACTGTCTCCGAAACTCAAGCAACAGTATTATGGTATGTTAGATTCCTATAGTATGATGACGCGATTGAGACAATCGTTTGAGAACCAGGAACAAGTTATTGTTCACAAAGTCGCCATGGAACTGTTCCATGCGTGTCTGGATGAGGGGCAGAGTGTCAGCCCACATGTTCTTCAGATGATCGATTTGATCGATCAATTGAGGCAACATAATCTCATCTTGAATGACATTCTCGGTAGGAGTGTCATTCTTGGTTCACTGCCAGCTTCATTTCGCCAGTTGTGATGTACTTCAACATGCACGGGACTGTCTGTACCTACCAGGAGCTACATAGGATGTTGCTCACGGCAGAAGAGGACCTTAAGAAGGGAGTACCGACTCGCCCTCCTAGAACTACTTCTCTTTCGGCTTCTTCCCAAGGATGGTCCAAGGGAAAGAACAAGAAAGGCAAGAAGAAGAAGAAGGCTTTTGGTCCTCAACAACAGGCGAAGATTGCAAAGCCCAAAAGGGCTTCTGAAGACAAATGCCACCACTGCGGCAAAGTTGGGCACTGGAAAAGGAACTGTCCTGATTACATTGCCCAAGTGAGGAGAGACAGAGCTTCTACATCAAGTACTTTTATTTTTCCAGTTATCGATTTATCTTTGGCTTGTAAAGCCGTTACATCCAGCTG
The DNA here is from genome assembly GCA_019454045.1 of Zanthoxylum bungeanum. Classification (NCBI taxonomy): domain Eukaryota; kingdom Viridiplantae; phylum Streptophyta; class Magnoliopsida; order Sapindales; family Rutaceae; genus Zanthoxylum; species Zanthoxylum bungeanum. The sequence goes on along the minus strand of SKCR01039085.1, from coordinate 67,669 downwards.
GATTTTAGATTCTGCTTGTCCCATTCACATTTGCAATTCGTTGCAGGTGCTGAAGGAAAGTAGGAAACTGAAGCCTGGAGAGATGCAGTTGCGGTTCGGGAGTGGAGACTCTTTGGATGCAGTTGCAGTGGGAGTATGCGAGATCTCATTGCCGAATGGGACACTTTTGTTATATGACTGTCATTTTGTACCAGGATGTGTCGCTAATATTATATCACTTTTTGTATTGGATACAGAAGGCTATTGTATTAATATTAAGAATAGTTCTTTGTATTTATATGATAAAAATAATATTCAGATCCTTAGTTGTCCAAACCAGCATGGTCATTATACATTGCAAACTTCAAAAGATATATTAAATACTGGAGTTAATAAAAGTAGTTTACCTGTAATTAATAATACTGAACTTTGGCATATGAGACTTGGTCACATTGGCGTTAAACGCCTTACCCAATTGGTTAGGAATGGTTTGATATCAGATCTTACCATTGAGTCATATCCAACTTGTGAATCTTGTATTCAGGGTAAGCTGACCAAAGCCCCATTTTCTGGTGTTGGACACCGCGCCACTAACTTACTGGAACTCGTACATTCTGATGTATGTGGTCCACTAAGTCAAACTGCTCACAATGGTTATTCGTACTTCGTTACCTTTACCGATGATTTATCACGGTACGGTTATGTGTATTTGATGCGACATAAATCGGAAACCTTTGAAAAGTTCAAAGAGTTCCGAAATGAAGTAGAAAAACAAACTGGTAAATATATTAAATGCCTTCGATCAGATCGAGGCGGCGAATATATGAGTGGTGAGTTCATGGATTATATGAAGGAGAATGGGATTCTCGCTCAATATACTCCTCCAGGTACACCACAGCACAATGGTGTTTCTGAAAGGAGAAATCGGACTTTATTGGATATGGTCCGATCGATGTTGAGTTTCACAGATTTGCCCTATTACTTATGGGGCTACTGTCTCTTAACAGCCGCATATCTTTTGAATAAGATTCCTTCAAAGGCTGTTCCTACGACACCGTATCAGATATGGTTCGGTAGGAGACCGAATCTTAATTATATTAAGGTTTGGGGTTGTCCTGCCTATGTCAGGGTAACTCAGCAAAGTAAGCTTTCGCCTCGAGGGCAAAAGTTTAGGTTTGTTGGATATCCCTCGAACACGAGGGGATATCTGTTCTATGATACCGAGCATCGAAATGTGTTCGTAGTTCGCTTCGCAAAATTTCTAGAAGTAGAATTTTTGTCAGAAGGTGGTGATCATAGACAGGTTGAGCTTGATGAAGTCCAACCTGAAAACAACGAACCAACGGAGGAACCTGAAGTTCGAGTAGATGAAGGACCTTCAACACACACACTCCGTAGGTCGGAAAGGGTATCTAGACCTCCTGAACGCTTGTATTTGATACAAGAAAAGAGTCTGGATGTTCTCTTAGTTGAAGAGACAGATCATTTCACCTATAGAGAATCGATGTTGGACATCGACTCCGTGAAATGGCAAAGTGCCATGAAATCCGAGATAGACTCAATGCATGAAAATCAAGTTTGGGACTTGATTCCGCTTCCCGAAGGAATTGTTCCTATCGGTTGTAAATGGGTTTACAAGAGGAAGCGCGGGCCTGACGGTAAGGTTGAAACTTACAAGGCCCGACTGGTAGCAAAAGGTTACACGCAGCGACCTGGCGTCGACTACGATGAAACTTTTTCACCGGTAGCAATGCTTAAGTCTATCCGGATTTTGTTTTCTATAGCTGCGTATCATGACTACGAGATTTGGAAAATGGATGTCAAAACGGCTTTTCTAAATGGATTTCTTGATGAAGAAATCTATATGGAACAGCAGGAAGGTTTCACGTCCAGCGAAACCTCGGGTATGGTATGTAAGCTTAAGAAGTCCATTTATGGACTTAAACAAGCTTCACGAAGTTGGAATCTTTGATTCGATGAGATTATTAGATCATCTGGTTTTCTCAAGAATTCGGAAGAATCATGTGTGTATCAGAAGGCCAGTGGGAGCATGGTCGTATTTTTAGTCCTATATGTTGATGACATCATAATCATTGGGAATGATTTAGGTATGTTGCAAAGCGTGAAAGCGTACCTCTGTAAGAATTTCTCCATGAATGACCTGGGAGAAGCTTCCTATGTTTTAGGGATAAAACTCTATAGAGATAGACAAAGGAGGCTGATTGGGTTATCCCAATCAACGTACGTAGATAAGATCTTGGAACGGTATAGTTTTGGTAACTGTAAGACAGCAAATATACCGTTCAGACATGGGATTCATCTTTCCAAGAAGATGTGTCCACAAACAGAAGATGAGAAGGTTAGAATGTCTAACCAACCTTATGCTTCGTGTTTGGGTAGCATAATGTATGCCATGTTATGTACGAGGCCTGATATCAGTTTCTCTGTTAGCGTAACTAGTCGATATCAGTCCAATCCAGGTAATGACCATTGGATGGCCATTAAACATATCCTAAAGTATCTTAAAGGTAATAAGGATAAGTTGATTATATATGGAGGAAACGAACTGCAGGTTAATGGGTATACAGACTCCGATTTCCAATCGGATCCCGATGATAGAAAGTCTACATCTGGATTTGTCTTTACCCTTAACAGAGGTGCAGTTTGTTGGAATAGTTCCAAACAGGGATCGACAGCTGATTCCACCACTGAGGCGGAATATATTGCAGCTTCTGAAGCCGCAAAAGAGGCTGTGTGGATAAAGAATTTTATCACAGAATTGGGAGTTGTCCCAAGTATCGAGAATGCGATTCCGTTATACTGTGATAATACTGGAGCCATTGCGCAAGCAAAGGAACTGAGGGCGCATCAGAAGTCGAAGCATGTGGAACGCAAGTACCACATCATTCGAGAGATCGTGTCGCGAGGGGATATTGTCGTGTGCAAGGTACCGAGTGAAGATAATGTGGCAGACCCGCTGACGAAGGCCATACCTCCGAAGTTGTTTGATAAACACGTGGAGTCGATGGGTATTAGATACAATCGATATTGGCACTAGAGCAAGTGGGAGATTTTGTTGGGGTTGGTGCTCAGAGCGCCAATTCCCGGTTGTATTTCTGTTGAATACTTCTGTAAAACATTATTATTATGAATAATATATGCAGTTTCTATAATATAATCTATCTTTCTATATGGTAAAGACATAATGACCCTAGAATGATTAGTAATGATACAGTTGCAAAAGCGTCGCAACGGACATTGAGATGTATCATGACGTTGTCATTCTCAGACAGTTCCTGGTCAAGGTTTACACTACTTGGTCAGTATAGTAAACCCGTTGAGACCGGTACATGTCGTATACTGGAATATATGATTCCAATGGTTTCTCAATGAACCATAAGTCTTGGAGACTAGTATAGACGTGTAGGTGTTTATAGCGGATAAACACTGAACGACTCACCGAAGATTCTTAATGGATGGTACACCAGCGTCAATGAGAATCTTCTTGGGTTGAGTAGCACTTGTGATTCTTAGACTTGAGATGCCATTGTGGGCACATGAGACATCTTCTACACTTAGACGGCAGTCACGTCACCGATCTATTTAGATCATACCTCCGCCTGTTCGTTGGGTGTAGATAGATCCTCAGGGTGTCCTATGTGTATCAAGATAGGATCGGTCAGTTCTGTGTATCAGAGCATAGGTAGTCCATATGATTAGCAATCAGATAAAACCATGGGCCCGTGGTAAGTTTAGAAGCTAGTTCTAAACATTCTTTTTGAGATTGCTAATGGAATAGTCGACTGGATAATCCCGATAGAGATTTGACGTTTACATCTATATCTCTGGGATTTATCCGGATACCTGTGACGGAGGAATTATACATTTGCCATGACCTCGACCTGTATGGTTCAGCGAGATTATCCGTGATCGTCATAATCTACGGGTGGATAGATTATGGACACGAAATTTGATTTCGTGACGGATATACCTGAACCTAGAGAGTCTCAATAATGAAACATACTCGTTGAGCACTAGAGCAACATAAATAAATAATATTGATTATTTATAAAGTCGTTTAAAGGTTAAACGCAAGATACGTGCTAAAAGGACTAGATAGTCATTTGCTTAATTATTGTGTATTTACTTTTAATACTTGATTAATTTAAATACACATTAATTAATAGTCAAAATGAGTTATTTGACTTATATCCTAAATAAATATATGATTTTAATATTTAATGTAAATATTATATATATATATTTAATATATTTGTATTTGATTAATTAATTAATTATCTAATTGTTAAATGATTAAATTAATTAAAATATAAATATCTTACATTAGGATATTTAAAGTAAATGATGTTAGTTGCTTTTGTTGACTTAAATAAATATCTAATAAAGTTGTATTAAGATATTTATGCAAGTTGATTACATAAATTTGAAATGAAATTGAAATTTATTTATCTTGTATTTGGCTTGGCATTTTCGGCCAAAGGCAAAATGGAACAAGTATAAATTGATTTTCATTTCACTTTCATAATAACCTAATACACTTTATCAAAATAAACACCATTGAAGAAACCTAAAAGAAGCTTGAGAAAGAAAGAAAGATCAAATGAAAGCTTGATTTTAGTAAGTTTTTTCCAACTTACTATTAGTAAGGAAATTGTTCCTTAGGATCTAGGTTAAAAATATGATATCCTTAGGTTATTTCCTTCTTTGTTCTTTGTGGTTTTTGTTGATGGAAGTTTTGGTGAAGGTGTAAAGCATGTATGATGAAGGAAGTTTGTAACTAATGTAGTTGTAAACATTCTTATAAGGTTTTGGAAACCATGTTGCTAATCTAGAGTTTTTGACCCACTCTTAAATGACCTAGATTTTATCTTGAGTTGTTTCATTGTGTTGAGACTTGGATTGGATGGAAGAATGATGATTGAAGTAATTGATTTAATGTATTTGGTCTAATTTGTCCAATTTGTGGAAATTGAAAAATTAGGGTTCTTAACTAATTCCAAATTTGGGGATTTTCATATATGTTGAGAATTTGGGTGTTTATATGATGCATGCAAAGTTTCATGTTGATTGGATTTCATTTGGATGAGTTTTGAAGCATGAAATGACCAAATGGTCAAATTTGGCACCAAATGGTGCTCTCGGCTTTGTGAGGAATAATTGGGGATTTTGGTTGCTTTGGTGTTTTGATGTTTTGAACATCATAAGTTCATCCTAGAAATGATTTAGAATCATTCAAAATTGATTGGATCAATTTCGGACTAAAATGGACAAAATACCATATAAGGGTAATTTGGTAATTTCACTTGAATATGATTCATTTGAAATTTTGTTTCATAATTTGATTATTGGGCAATTAAATAAATATGTTTATTTAATTAATCCAAGAAAAAGTTTTGAAATCTGAAAATCGGATTTTCACCGCTTCCGCTGCGTTACCGGATTCACCCCCTAAATAACCCCTTCATGTGGTTGGCCCATCTATGAGGAAAAATACTACTGTCTTCGTAGTATTTCCCACTTGCAGGTCCAATGGAATAACTCCTTTTGCTGTCGTTGCCCCTCCATTAAAGCTGGTAAGCACCACTTCCGTAGGAAGGAGGTCTTCTTCGGACTTTGCCAAACGTCTTAGCATCCTAACTGGTATTGCATTAATGGACGCCCCATTATCAATTAGCACTTTGGTGACAGGTATCCCATTAGCCTTTGCCTTCACATACAGCGGTCGCAGATGCTTCGTCATTTGTGTTAGTGGCTTCGGGAAAACCATTTTCCCTGATAGACCTATTTTCATTGCTTGATCGCCCTCATTGTTAACTTGAGGCGATTCCTCTTCCATGTCTCATCCAGAAGGTGGCAACGTGGCTGGTGCATCCTGGGAGACATGATTGACAGTCAATCTCCATTTTTCGGCTCTGGTGATAGTCCGTTTTATCTTAGGCGTCCCATACAAAACGAGGAATGGATATCGTCCCAAATCTTCTCCCAATGTTCCGATTGCAGGATTGTCGGCTTCATATAATTCTCTGAGAAGCCGATTCGGTGAAATTCCCATTCTCCTTGATCCAGTCTTGATATTTATTTCTTCTTCTACATCGGTCATCTCCTCATCTTCAGCTTCCCTGTCTGTGATTGAGAGCGCTGCAAATTCAGTTTTGTCACCCTCATAAACGTCCTCGCTTGTTCTGGCTTCCCCATTGTTATCTCTCCTGAATTTCCCAGGCAACAAGTAATGATTAGCCAAAACTGGCGGCATACTGCCGAACTGAATGACGATAGGCGGCTCTTCATCGTCTGTTTCGTTCCGCTTCCGTCTGCCGAATTTAGTGCATTCATCACAACTTGTCACCGTTTCTTCTTTGTTGGCACCCCCTTTTTTGTTTACTTCTGTTTTCTCTGTGGTGCGAGGGCTACGGCATATGGTGGTCTTTGCTTCACCTTGTCGACACATCAAACGGACAAAATTCCTTTGGTGTCGCCTCAACTGCGTCCTTGTCATTTCGTCCACAAGGGGATAGTTCCTGCCTGGCCGCTGGCCCGAGTGCGGCTTTTGGTACGAATGCCAAACATTGGGCCGATGAATCTTCGGCCTGAACGTCCTTATATTTTGGACGAAATTTGAATTCTCCCCATAGAACCTTGGGGCGAAGGTCCGGGGCTGCCATGATGATGACTTTCTCTTTGCAGGCCTTTCGCAACTGTCTTCTAACTCTTTCATCAATTCCATGTTGTTCTTGCATCGAATACAAATGTTCTGCTGGTCTCCTTGCTCTGAAGGTGCCTTAATCCTTTCCAGAGTGCTTGGACGATGACGGTGCTGTCCTTCGTATAGCACTAATTTGACTTTCGGCAGATTCATATTGGCAAGGTCTGGATTGATCATGTTCAACCCCACCGATTTTGGAAACGGGTCGTTGTCCACTGCCATCTTTTTCTCAAAGTTATTCGTCTAGATTCCATGGCATCCTGTAAGACGTTACGAAAAACAAGGCAATTACTAGTTGTATGAGACCATGCATTGTGCCACTTACAATATTTTTTACTACCGATTTGCTCGGCTGTTGGCAACGTGTGTCGGTCACTCAAGCTAATTTGCTTGTCCTTATATAACTGGTCAAATATAGCATCGACTTTAGTAATATCGAAGGAGAAGTTCCTGCTCTTTTTATCATTCGTTTCACTCGCTTGGGGTTCCGCCCACGTCTTGCAAACGTAAGGTTTCCCTTTAACCAATTCGGCCAAACATAAATCGGCCAACTCGGTGTCCACTTCACCCATTTCATAGTCGATATTCCTCTAATATGTCCCTTTGCTCGATTTCTTCGTTTGCTCCTCTTCTCGTAATAATCGCTCATAACGCACCACACTAGTGGTGAGTTGGGGAAGGTCTCAAAACTCGTGATCCTGAAACTTCTTTTTTAGATCGAGATTTAAGCAACCTTAAGTGATCCTCAAAAATTATTTTTCGGGCAAAGGCACGTAACATCAGCCTCCGGCTACCTTAAATCATTGTAAAAATGTCTCGGCCCACTCTCCTGACAATTGTCTTAGGTTTGCCAAATCGGCTAAGGCCACTTCAGATTCATCCTTGTAAAATTGTGCATGAAACAATTGCTCCATTTGCTGCCAACTTTCTACCGAATTGGCCGGCAGACTGACATACCAAGAGAAAGCTACCCCTGACAATGAGCTGTGAAATAACCTCAGTTTTTGGAAATCATTGACTTCCATACACTGAAGGGTAAATCGCCCTACGTGTTCCATGGTAGAAACTTCCCCAGACCTCGTAAAGAGGGAAAAATCTGATATCTTGTAGTTTCTAGGCCATAGATAGGCCACATCGACCCAATCAAGATACGGCTTCCGATATCTTGGCCAAATTGGCCGTATGCCTAGACCGAATTGGTTTTGAAGGATCTCGGTCATTTGCTCCATTACCATATCATTGCCATTAAATGGCACAGCTATGGGCGGTGGCTGCGGTCCTCTCAAAAGTGGGACATAATCATGATTATGCCTCTGAGAAACCTGGACACCCTAAGGCAACACCACTTCATTCTGTGCCATATTTGGCCTTTGGTGTATATTTGGCCTTAATTGTGGGCCATTGCCTCCAGGACTTATTCCTCCTCTGAGAACCGTAAGGATGTTGGTCCCCTATGGAGGAACATTACTAGGATCAGCCTCCTGACTGCTTGCCGTAGGGAGGGGCGTAGTCCACGGCAGCGCCGTCCCGCCGTTTACACTTTTGGCCATTAATTCATTCAACGAGCTTAGATGTTTAGCCATGTTTTCATAGTGCGAATTGGTAGTTGATATGAATTTATCTATGACATGCGCATTTTGAAGCCTAACATGTTCGACAACATCCTGTGTGAATTCACCGAACAACGCGCGCACCGCGTTAGAGTTGAGCTCTCTCATAGATTCGTATCGACTAGCATCTGCAAGACCCTCGAATTGACCCACTATGGCTGGAACGTTGGGCTGGTTGGTTTGCTCCAGTCCTCATTCCTCCGCAGTTGAGCCAGTTTGAGCGTTTCTTTTCGGAGGCATCTCCACTCTTTACACCAATTCTCCCACTGTGGTGGCCAAAAACTGTTTGCGCAATTTTTATGCGTGAAGAAAGAAGAGCGTGTAAGGTTCAAACCTCCTGAGACAAAGTCCCAGCAATGGGTGTTTGATTAAGTGAATAAGCCTCCAAGGGGCGCAAGCACACAAATTACAGTCCTAAGGTTACAATCTAAGAAATGAAAAATAAAAATATGCTCATTTGAGTCTTCATTTTATCGGGGGCTTTCTCTCTTGGTGTAGATAAGCTTTTATAGTGAAGCTCGTCAACCGTTTTAGGCAGTTCCAGTATCTCCCTGCAGTTGCTGGATCGTGCCTGTAACCGCTGAGCTGCGTGTCTCAACTGCTTGGTTGTGGAGGGAAAACCGTCCAACTGCTACGATCATGGAAGTAACTGCATCATGGGTTTTCGTCCTAACCTCTGGTCCGGTCGCCCCAAGCTCTTTGTCGCTCTTTGGTCCATCGCCTTTCTTCCCTTCGTTCTTTCTTTCGTCCCAGGGCGATTTCGTCCTATGGTGGAGATTTCCGTCTGTCAACAATGTGGCCCCAAGGATCAATAATCATTTTGTCATGATTTGTGTTACCTGCTCAACTGGGCATCCTCTCGAGAGATTAAAATCTTGTAGAAACAGATTATGAGTTGCAGAATAATATTACCGTACACTAAGAAATTAAGAAATCAACTGGGTTGAGTCGCGGACTAGGTATCTCTCTTTAAGACGTTTCGCGGCTCTACCCAGGAATTTGTGCTAGCAGTAATCGGCCCCGACATCCTCAGGATAAAACAGCCCAGAAGTTCTCTGTCTCAATCGGTTAGCACAAACACCGATTGGTATACTCACACCCAACTCACAAAATTTTTGTTTATGCTCGGTATCACAATAAAACTCAAGAATAATAGATGCACAATTGAGAGAAATTCGGCACAGCGAAAAATGATTTCTTATATCATGCCTTTGCAAATGAGAAACAAATGGTTTATATAGAAAAATTCATTTGAACGTTGTAATAGTTAATTGTGAGATTAAATTTTCTTGAACGTTGAAAATTTATGGTTTGAACGTTCAACAATTAATTTTTCTTTACACGTTGAGGAAAAAAAACGCACATATTATTTAATTAAAACCACGTTCACAACATTTCAAGAACAATTTCTAAACGTTTCAAAACTAATTTCATAAAGTGCTGAGTCAAGTCAATGAGACAATCAAAAAATCCAAAAGTAGTAACAATGCATTCTTTCATTTATTATTTTCTTTAAAAAAATTATTTTGTTAACAAAACAGTAATAACGGATTCTCCAACACAATAATACATATTCAATGCTGTATTTTGTAACAACATAAAATCATAATAATTTGATTTCCTTTTAAACTTCTCTATAATAACTTTTGTAATTCCTCAAAATATTAAAGAGATTTTTTTTTTAAATTAATTAAAAACCAACAATCCCTCACTTGAATTTTAATAAATTATATTTTCATCAAGCAACGTAACATAAGGTCATGCATAAATAAAGGTGTCTATCGACATGAACCTTTACATAGTGTTGACGATTCAGATTATACTAGAGTAACTCGTAGTTTTGAACTCTATCTCTGACAACGTTACATACACAAACCTTTCAGGGTGTAGTCAAAAAGCCCGTGCATTACGGCCATGCACGTTTATCCCAGTATAGTAAATGCTCTAGAAACTTTTACCAAAAGTTTCATAAGAAGCAGCCTCACTTCTACATTCACACGGTTGTGTCTATCAAGAGTACTCCTACAGCTAGGTACTCCACCCTATATAGAGTATAGAACACATTAAGAGTTAAATAATTCATCCTCACATCGCTTCAGGATATCATGCTCTCAGAATAGAACTCGTCGATTATTAGCATGATTCAACTCTCATTACTTTATGACTTGTTATTACCCATTGAACCTATTTCTTGGGATCTCCAGTCTATAGGTCGGGTTACCATCACAAGTAATCTAATTATTTAATGGTAGTAGTCACATTCTATTAGAAGTATTGAATATCTTCTCTCTTGCTAAACCTTTCGTCAAAGGATCAGCCAAGTTATCATCAGTTGTACATGATCCACTCTTACAGCCCCAGTAGAGAGATATTCTCTAATTGTGCTATGTTTACGATGTATTTATCGTCTCTTATCGTTATAATAACGGTTCTGAATCTTTGCAATAGTCGCGGTACTATCATAATGGATCAATACAGCTGGTATCGGTCTCTCCCATAAAGGGGTATCTAATAGCAAGCTTCTCAACCAAGTTGCTTCTTCACTAGCAGATGCCAATACAATCATCTCAGAATCCATAGTGGATTGAGCTAATATAGTTTGTTTCTTGTATTTCCAAGAGACGGCCCCACCAGCTATGCTGAAATATATCCACTAGTAGCCTTGGAATCATCTGAAAAGGTATTCCAATCAGCATCGCTATATCCTTCAAGGACAGCGGGAAACCTTTGATAGTGTAATCCTAGGTTCATGGTCCTTTTCAGGTACCTCATGACCCTCTCAATAGCATACCAATGCTCCATACTAGGTCTACTAGTAAATCTGCATAATAACCCTGTAGGCATTGCATTTTTGCAAACCAGCCCAATGATGAGCCTCGTTTGGAGGCACCACCTTTTAAGTCGCGGGAGTCGCGGGAAACGGATGACGGAAGGGAAAGTCAAGAATTGATGTTTTGTTGGATTTTTATTCGCTCGCTTAACCTTGGGTTTGCTCGTTGAGCTTCTGTATAAAAATTTATTCTCGCCCCGAACCTTAAACCTACCCTTGTGTCCCTTCAACTTCCATGCACAAACATAAAATAATAAGCCACCAACCAATTAAACAAATTCAAACAAAATCAAACAATTAAAAAATACAAACCAATTTAATAACAACAAAATTCAACAAATTCCACAAACAAATAAAGAATAACAATAATTCCCACCCCACACGTTTTACCATCTCTCACACACACACAAATTCATCACACACTAACAAACAAAATAAACATCAACAAAACCCACTCACCATAAATAATAAAATAATCAAACAACACACATAAAATAATAAACAAATAAAACACAAAACTCACACATTAAAATAACCCATGCCCCACGCCCATACACCTGCCCCTCACATACATCTCACCCAATAATTCTTTCACCCATCCACAATCAAACCCATCTTCCTGCAACCCTCCATGATAACCCATGACTACTCATAACTCTACCCATGCCGTGCCTCTCCCTCACTATGACTTCAAAAAACACCTAGCCTTCATTAGCCATCACCCACTCATAAGCCAGGAACCCGACGAGACCCTCATCGAAGCGCCACAAAACCAGTGACACATTGCCTCACCGCCGCAAGCAACCAATAGCCTTCAGACGCAAATAGAGCCCACTCGGCAGCCTCACCACAAAGGGAACCCTAAACTCATCACACTGCCCAGATCACCATTCACGCACATACCCTAAACACCAACAGCTTGCCTTCAACGCCCCAAACCGAACCATGCACACGTGAACAATCGAGCCATTCAGCGCGTAAACCTGGACCGTGAAACCCTAAGCAAACCTACGCACTAAATTCATCCAGTAACTTCATGTCCATTACCCTCTTTATCAGCCCTTCAACTCATCAACAAACACTCACGTTGCGCCTTCAATAACCCAGCAAACCAACGACCTCCAACAGCCTAACCCTTCACGGCAACCCCACTCTCCTTCAAAGCTTCACACAGCAACCAAAAATAACACAAAGCCCTAATCTCTCCTCTCCAAGACTCTCGGCAATCAACAAAATCAACAACCTGACCCATCTCTCTCGCACAGCTCCTTTTAACGCCCACAGCCCTCTGATCTCTCGGTAATATAGCCCTTCATCATCTTCATGCCACACTGCCCTTAACCTTCAGCAACAACAAGCACCCAACACCTCCACTTTCACGTCCTATATCCCTTTGTATGCACTCTCCTTTTGACACATGCAATCGTGACCAAGATAACCCTAACCAAACACATACCACTCTTGGCAAACCCAGCCAACACCCTCATCTCTCTCAGTGGAAAAAATAAAATTGAGTCTTCATCAGTCATCCTTCATGTAAAAACCTTTCACAGCAGCCTCAAACTCACGCCTAACAACAACTTCAAGCAGCCCACTCACCAAAACACACTAAAGGCACTGCCACGTCCCTTCTCCATTAGCAGCTCATACTGACAATAGACACACAAAAAGCCCCATAACTCAACGTTGGAGCCACTTACTCATAACCTTAGCAGAAACCAAATTCCCCTCTGACTTGCGCATGCCCTTGATGCCAATAACACTCTTACTGCCTCACGCTCACGTCCCAACCATCAACCTTCATTCCCTCACAAGCCACGCACGTAGCTTCCCAGCGCACCCTTTGCCCCTTAAAAAACTTAAACCACCAACGCCACTGCCCTTCTTCATAGCCTTAAGAGCCGCAGCTCACACAACCGACAATACCAAACAAATCAGCCTCTAACCGAACTTGAAACCAGCGGGAACAACAGCCTGCTTCACGTGAAAGCCACACAAAATACCACAAAAAAACTACCCAAAATAGCCCCTGAAATACCACAAAAAACTACCCAAAACAGTCCAAAAATAGCCCGAAAACTTGAGTGAAAACAGTGAGAAAAATCAGAGAAAACCGCGAGTGAAAACGGACAAAATAGTAGAAATAACGGACCCGTGAAAACAGCGGAAACAGCGGACCCGTGAAAATAGCGGAAACAGCGGACCCGTGAAAACAGAGAAAACAGTGAACCTGTGAAAACAGTGAAAACAGCGGACCAGTGAAAACAGCAAAATGATATCCCTTCCGGCACCGTGGAACGCACTCCCAGAAAGCGACTAAAAAGGTAAGACCTGAGGGCACCCTTTTATTTATTTTCCTTTATTTTTAGTTATTTTATTGTTTTATTTCGCATGATTATTGTGAATTGGTGCATGATGTGATTTCTGGGTGAACGGAATATGTGTTCTCTCTTGTGGTATATCGGATGGAAACCCGGACGTAAATTCCGTAGCCGAATCCGAATGGACGGTATTGCGGTTTGCACTCGGGATACAATGCCACATATCACTTGAGAGACACACGTATTTCGTTTCATCCAAACCTTGTATTTGAGCATGTTATTGTCTTTAGGTTATTCGTTTATTATTTAAAGCATGGTTTAATTTAGTTTGTTATTTATTTGTTAAAGCATGTTTAGGTTGTTCCTTATGCATGTTATTAGTTTATGATGTGTTTGGATATGATTTATACAAACCCTACGACATGGGCAATGTCGGGTCTAGTGCAATCAGTAGGACAACGAAGACTACCAATGATGCTCGCATACTCAGTTTGTCTAACATTGTCACTGGTGTTCTTGAACAATTTTACACTAGGATCATAAGGTGTACTAGCAGGTTTACAGTCAAAGTAATTATACTTCTTCAAGATTTTCTCAATGTAATGTGATTGGTCTAATGTAATTCCATTATTTGACCTAGTAATTTTAATACCTAAAATTAAACTTGCTTCGCCTAAGTCTTTCATATCAAAATTAGCACAAAGCATAGATTTAACATCATTCACAACATTGATATTGGAACCAAAGATAAGCATATCATCCACATACAAGCATATAATAGAACACATCTCATTTTCCAATTTATAATATATGCATTTATCACTTTCATTCACCTTAAATCCATTTGCTATAACTAGATTATAGAATTTCTCATGCCATTGTTTCGGTGCCTGTTTTAACCCATATAGAGATTTATCAAGTTTACAAACTTTATTTTCTTGACCAGGAATAACAAAACCTTCAGGTTGGTCCATATAAATCTCTTCTTCTCCATTTAAAAAAGCAGTTTTAACATCCATTTGATGCACAACAAGATCATGAATTGCAGCTAGAGAAATAAGCACACGAATAGATGTAATCCTAGTTACAGGTGAAAAGGTATCAAAAAAATCTATGTTTTCTCTTTGTCTATACCCTTTAGTAACAAGTCTAGCCTTGTATTTATCTATTGAACCATCTGGTTTTAATTTCTTTTTAAGTATCCATTTACATCCTATAGTTTTACAACCTGGAGGTAAATCTACTAAATGCCAAGTCCTATTAGTCTCTAAAGAACTCATTTCATCTTCTATTGCTTCTTGCCACAAATCAGCATCTAAAGATGACAATGCTTCTTTTAGAGTAGTTGGATCTTCTTCTAATGTGTAAGCATAGAAGTCATGACCAAAATCTTTAACTGTTCTAGACCGTTTACTTTTTCTAGGTATAGATTCTATTTCTTTATCAGATTCATTAACTTGTATTGTTGGATTAATACTAGAGGACGAGCCCCAACTATTCAAGGAAATTTATTTTCAAAGAAATCAGCATCAATAGATTCAACCACAACATGATTTTTCAAATCATAAAATCTATATGCTTTACTATTCACAGCATAACCAATGAAAACACATTCATATGTCCTACTCGCAAGTTTAATCCTTTTAGGGTCAGAGATTCTTACATAGGCAACACAACCCCAAGTTCTAAGGTAAGACAAGTTAGGTTTACTATCTTTCAGAATTTCATAAGGTGAAACTTTATCTTTTGACTTAGGCACTCTATTCAAGACATAACAAACAGTTAATAAAATTTATCCCCACCAAAATGAGGCAGCATCAAAATTAAGTAAGATAGAAACTACAGCTTCAGCATAAGTTCTATTTTTTCTTTCGGCTTTTCCGTTCATTTCATGAGAATAAGGTGCAGTTTTCTCATGAATAATACCATGCAATTTATAGTATTCATTAAAAATTATAGAATCATACTCAGTGCCTCTATCACTACGGAATCTTTTAATTTTCCTATTAAATTGATTTTCAATTTCTGAGTGAAAAGTTTTAAACATATCAAATGCTTCATTTTTATTTTTCATTAAATAAACATAAGCATAGTTTGAACAGTCATCAATAAATGTGAGAAAGTATCTTTTTCCACCCCTAGTCAATTTTCCACCAAATTCACAAATATCTGAATGTATTAAATCTAATAGTTCAGATTCTCTAATTACAGATTTATGTGGTGTTTTAGTGATTTTTGCTTGACTACAGAATTCACATTTTTCAAAATCATTCAAGGATAATTCAGGAATTAAGCCTAGGTTACTCATGTTTTTAATAATCCGTTTATCAAAATGACAAAGTCGAGCATGCCAAACATTAAAAGAACACAACATGTAAGTAGAAGAATTCATTTTATTAATAGTTATATTAATTTTGAACATTCCATCAGTAGCATAACCCTTTCCCATAAAAATATTATTTTTGGTGAGAGTATACAAATCAGCCCCTATAGTTTGTGTAAACCCAGCCTTATTCAGGAGATAGCCTGAAACCAAATTCTTCCTTATCTCAGGAGTGTGCAACACATCCTTGAGAATAATGGTCTTCCCAGAGGTGAACTTCAGTTCCACGTCACCAGTCCCAGTAACTATAGTGGTGTGGGAGTCACCCAGCAGCACTTTCTTGTCCGCAGCTTCCGCATAGGACTTGAATGAAGCACGATCATAGCAGACATGATGAGAAACGCCAGTGTCAACCCACCAACCCTCGGATCCACCAACCATGTTGATCTCAGAGATCATAGCAACAAGTTGGTCTTCGGTAAGGTTCGCTTGTGGAGCAGAACTCTTATTCCGGCAATGCCGAGCAAGATGCCCTAGCTTGCCACAGTTGTAGCATTTGAACTGTCCATGTCCATTTCTTGAGGGAGGTTGTTGCTTGTTCTGGTTATTTTGAGTATTGTTGTTGGGATTTTGGTGATTATGGTTTTTGTTGGTCTTAGGAGGATACTTTTTCTTCATATTTTTACCATTAGGTTTCAGGACTACAGATGCAGGTTTTTTATTATTTGACACAACTAGGATTTCTTCTTTTTGATCTTGTTTGCGAGCTTTCTCTTCTATAGAAGACGGGGGTAATCAAACTTTCTAGGGAAAATTCTTTAGTTTTATGCCTAAGGGTACCTTTAAAATCTTTCTAGGATGGGGGTAGTTTATCAATTATGGCAGCTACTTGGAATTGTTCATCTAGAGACATACCCTCAAATATAATCTCATGGGCTATTTTTTGTAGTTCATGGGATTGGGTTTCTACGGATTTGTCATCTACCATTTGATACCTAAGGTAACGACTAACAGCATATTTTTTAGACCCAGCCTCTTCAGTACCATATTTGTTCTGAAGGGCATCCCAAACATCCTTAGCAGTTTTTCTAGAACTATATATATCATACAATTCATCAGACAAACCATTAAGTATGTAGTTTTTGCATACTAAGTCATTCTCTTCCCAAGTTTCATGCTCCCTAATTTGGACTACGGTAGGGTCATTGACCGGCGTAAACACACACGTATAACGCAAGCGCACGTATCGTTCAAGTAGTATAATAATATCGATCCCACGAGGACTTAATTCCTACTGTTGTTATTAATTATTGAATCTATTTAATTACAAATATCTAATTAAAAGGGAGAATGGAATTGATTGCTTGATTGATTTGGTTGATTGAAGATTTGCTAAATAAATAAATAAAAAGATAAAAGAAAATACTAAGGAAAATAATAAAAGACACAAAGTTCTTAAGGTTGTGAATTCTTTTAATATCATTTAAAAGATGAAGTGATTATTTTATGTTTGTGTAATAAATCAGTTTACTAACCTGGAACACTAAATTATGTAAAAGCCTCTTCCGATGGTCAATTACAAATACCCAGTATAACCCAATTGAACCATATTCCTATGTCAACCACATTACCTGGATTCATTAAGTCTAAGTTCTAATTATGATTACCCCCGCCCAACAGGTATATTCCTATCCTGTAAGGAAATCTATTAAAGGGTTATCTATCCTCAAGGAAGATCGTGGGCTATTAAGTCTAAGGCTGAAACCTAAAATCCCTATGTCTAGTTCATTTTAGATTTACCATTTCAATCTTATTGGTGATCAGACAATAAGAAGCATTAAGCTTAAGACTTAATAAGTAAACTTATTAATTACCCAAACTATAAAATAATCCCTTATAAACTATTGATATTAAAAGTTATCACAACCCCTAAATAACTAACACATAACTAGGGCTAATAAAAACATAAAAATAAAATACATAAAATAAAAATACTGAAAAGTAAAATAAAATAAAATGTTAAGGTAAAAGGAATTAATTCTACTACTACTTATTTAGATATCTCCCATTAAAATAATATATAAACTTGTAATTTTACCAGCCATAAAGGCGGAACCAAAATAACCAGCCATAAAGGCGGAATTTAAATTAAACCAGCCATATAGGCGGAATATGAATTTTATTACCCACCGACCAATCTGGCGGTATCCTGATTAAGTCCAATTTAAATAGTAAATATATTATTTTTAAGGGAGATTAATCTAAATAGTAATAGTAAAAGAAATTACCTTTCACCCGAACATAAAGAAATTACCGCATCACGGTAAATAGTAAAAACGATAAAAAGTAAATAGTAAATAGTAAAAACTGTAAAAGAAAGTAAAAAGTAAAAATAAAATTACTATTATTACAAAAAGTAATTAAAATTTATTTACAAAAGTAAAAAAATAAAAACTTTATGACTTTTAGAGAGAGAAACTCTCTCTTTAGGAAGATTTGAAGAGAGAGGACTGGACACTGAATTCTGAAATCTCGCCCTCTATTTATAGGCGCGGATGGGTTGCGCGCGTCGCGACGCTGGGCGCGCGTCGCGCCGCGAGCTACAGTGACACGTGTCACGCGCTGGTTGGTTGACTCAGATTTGACCCGTTGACTTGGCACTGTTCATGACGTCATCGCTTACGTCATGCTGACGTGTCAACTGTTCATGACGTCATTGCTTGCGTCATGGTGATGAGGTGGAAGGTGACGTGGCGACACGTGGGGCGGCGGCCGTCCGACGAATGAGATGTTGACACGTGGCGCGCTGTGATTGGCTGATGATGACGTGGCACGTTGACTCGGTTGACTTGCTGACGTGGCTGCTGATGTGGACGATGATGTGGCGACACGTGGCATGACACGTGAGGCGGTTGGCCGTCCAAGCAATGAGATCTTGACACGTGTCACGGCGCACGTTAGCATCTCCGTTGTGATGGGACACGTGGAAGGCGCATGTTAGCAAAGTCAAACTTTTCAACTTGTTGACCCGTTGACCAGGGCGCATTTTAGCATCCCGGTGCACGCTGGGCGTCGCGGCGCGCAAGGATCCAGCGTCGCGGCGCGCAAGGATCCAGCGTCGCGACGCGCTGAAGACTGAAATTTTCCAGTTGGTGCATTTTTGTCCAGTTTTGCCCCAAATTGCCTCCAGTGCTGTCCAAACTTTATTTATCTGCAAAATAACAACAAAACACATCAAAACGTTCATAAATCTCGAAAAACAAGACAAAACATTAGGTCAAATGAGTGGGAAATAGTGATATAAATACCACTCATCAGTCATCAGGCAATTCGATTTTTTCAGAGACACGGTAATTTGCTAATTTTTAATGGTAAGGAAAAACAGTATTTTTAATCTCCATCGCTTAAAATCAAACCCTTGAAATAGAAATGGTTTGTTCAAATCAAACAGCGAATCAGGAATACAAAGGCAATAGGGTTCAGGAGCAGGCCAGTGTGTAGGCAGAAACAGACGTGGCAGATATGATTCGTCATAAAATTGTAGAGAAACAGATTATGAGTTGCAGAACAATATTACCGTACACCAGGAAATTAAGAAATCAACTAGGTTGAGTCGCAGACTAGGTCGCTCTCTTTAAGATGTTTCGCGGCTCTGCCCATGAATTTTTGCTAGCAGTAATCGGCCCCGACGTCCCCAGGATAAAACAACCCAAAAATTCTCTGTCTCAATCGGTTAGCACAAACACCGATCGGTATACTCACACCCAACTCACAAAATTTTTGTTTATGCTCGGTATCATAATAAAACTCAAGAATAACAGAAGCACAATTGAGAGAAATTCGGCACAGAGAAAAATGATTTCTTATATCGTGTCTTTGCAAATGAGAAACAAATGGTTTATATAGAAAAATTCATTGGAACGTTGTAATAGTTAATTGTGAGATTAAATTTTCTTGAACGTTGAAAATTTATGGTTTGAACGTTCAACAATTAATTTTTCTTTACACGTTGAGGAAAAAAACGCACATATTATTTAATTAAAACCACGTTCACAACATTTCAAAAACAATTTCTAAACGTTTCAAAACTAATTTCATAAAGTGCTGAGTCAAGTCAATGAGACAATCAAAAAATCCAAAAGTAGTAACAATGCATTCTTTCATTTATTATTTTCTTAAAAAAAAATTATTTTGTTACCAAAACAGTAATAACGGATTCTCCAACACAATAATACCTATTCAATGCTGTAATTTGTAACAACATAAAATCATAATAATTTGATTTCCTTTTAAACTTCTCTATAATAACTTTTGTAATTCCTCAAAATATTAAAGAGGAATTTTTTTAAAATTCATTAAAAACCAACAAATCTTGGATGACTCAATTCTTTTGGTGCATTCACTTAGCAGTAAGTGCTCCTAGTAATTAAGAAGTGTACTACTGGATTTTCACGTGTTCAAATCACCAAAACAGTCTCTCTATGCATTGGTGGTTCGACCCTAAGCCAATTTAGGTGGTCGTCTAAGGTTTCATCCCAAATGCAAGACTCAAAAAACTCTTAACAATCAAAATGTATGTCAATCGAGAGAATTCCAAATTTGAAACTATAACATCATTAACTCGAAAGGGAATCTAGGAATTTCATTTTGTGGTGGTGTTTTTAGGGATACCTTTGAGTCATTTATGGATGGTTATGGCTTATTTCTAGGGGTTCAAATTCTATATGCAGAGACTAGCTGTTATTTTATCATTTATTAATGAACATTAAGAAACTCATTGCATGGAGAAACAGACTTAAATATTTAGGGTTTACATCTTGCTGGTATAAATATATCAGTAAGATAATTCCATGCTGAACAATGGCCAATTGTAACATCCCGCCTAGGCCAGGATGCTACCGGCAGGAGATAGGAAAACCCATCTCCATAAGCCTCTGGTTCCAACGAAATTTCGGCATGATGTATTCGTAACATCATGCAACCTGGCCTGTAGCCAGCATCAATATACAACAAGAACACAACAATCTCGGCCTCAGGCCGGTAACACAACATCAAGGCCTCAGGCCTGAACTCAATGAACAAAATGTAAACCACTTGGCCTCCGGCCAAAACTCAAAATGAAACTATGCTATTACATGATTTATACACATTAAATACAAATACAAATACAAGGACAAGGGCCGTGAGGACCCATAACTCGACCCAGGACTCAAAAACTCTCTTGACTGCAATTGGGTCGATCCATTGTCTTCAAGTCTTCACCGAACTTCTGCTGATTCAATATGACTGCTACTGACCTGCAAAACTTTCAAACTGTTGTGGTGTGAGTCATAATGACTCAGTAAGCAATCATGCAAAAGCTTATAAAGTTTTAATTAAATAACTGATTCTTATTCATTTCACAAACCTGACACTTTATTACTGTACCTTTAACTGATCACCACCTGACAACTTCTATTTGCTATTTACACTATCAAACACCTATAACACATAATTATGTATGTATTCTTATATCATCAACATAAGAAGTCCCTTCATACTACTGATGCACTACACTGAATTCTGTATAATCTCTTTACTCGTTACTAATCTGGTTCAGGTATTTATTATAATTTTCTCTCTTTCACCATCTTGAAATATCATCAAATCGGATACTTAAAAGTCTTATTCTGCTAACTATCTAATCCTCTATCACTATCCATGATTACATGCATATGTTACCATTTCATCATGACTAACATCCTTATAATATGTTCTTTCTAAGTAAGCAAGTAACTAACACACAATCCTTGATATATCTATATATATATATATGATATATATATATATATATATATATATATATATCATAAACCCACAGATACATACATACTACCATGCATTAATAGTATCTATATGCATCTCAAATGTTAACCAGAATGTACGATTTATATGCATTACTTGTAAACTTTACTACACTTACATACTGTGCTTTTAGAAAATACTTCTGAAAATCTTTTCTGAATACTCTGAGCTAGTCAAGATTTGACAATTATAATAGCTTTCTTCCTTTTTCTAACTTGAAATATCATCGAACATTTATAGAAATCATAAATCTCATAAAACTAATTCTGCTCAAGAATACTGTAAAAATAAAGCTGTTCATTCATCTATATGCACACTCTCGTGACAATACGGCAAAACTGGCAACATGGGGCTTCCCCACGGCAAAATGGCAACATGAGACCATGTCTCACGGCAATAACTGGCAACATGAGACCTGTCCCGGCAATAACTGGCAACATGAGACCTTGTCCCACGGCAATACTGGCAACATGAGACCTTGTCCCACGGCAATAATGGCAACATGAGACCATGTCCACGGCAATAACTGGCAACATGAGACCTTGTCCCACGGCAATAACTGGCAACATGAGACCTTGTCCCACGGCAATAACTGGCAACATGAGACCATGTCTCACGGCAATAACTGGCAACATGAGACCTTGTCCCACGGCAATAACTGGCAACATGAGACCTTGTCCCACGGCAATAACTGGCACGTATTAGTACACGAGGTGCATCCTAGCATAAAAATCATTTCTAAAACACATGCTCATATATCTCAAATCATCTCACATTCTATATGTTTATACTATTCTCAGTATACTTACACACATTCAAACCATCATAATAGCTTACCTCTATAACTTACCTTACTGATAGCTCACAAACAATATAATGTATAATTTACATTCATACACACAATCGATCATTATAAACGAATATATGACTTAAAAATATAAAGTTTACTTATTCATTCATTTCCATATCTCTCTAATCATTTATAATCATACTAGAACATCTATCCCAACAATAGGCTTATTTAAGAATTTTCTAAAATTATTAGTTATGCTTAATCAAATACATACAAACATTATTATATATATATATATATACTTACTTATTTCTCCAAGTAACCTACATACTCTTGTTTATACATGTATATACTCGTATTCTTGTTCTTGTATCATTCTACATACACTGAACGTATACAGTTACTTCTCACAATTGTCATTTTCTAAACTTTAGTCTCATTTCCTAGGGTGTAGTTTTCTACAACCCCCAAACCCAAGTCTCGTTTAATTAATCATAAACATGACATTATTCATATGCTCCTATCTAGATATACATACTGGTTTATACCTACAAATGTACCTCTATACTTCGATATGCTCATACTTATCTTTTGCTCATACCTCTGCTGATAATTGCTTGTCCTTATCTATATATGTATATAAACACATCTGCTTCTTTATTCTACGTTCATCTTTATATATAAACAGATTTCATGCATATAACTCTATACAACTTATTATATTACTAATTTCGAACATTGTTAAATCTATCGAGTACTCACAGCATGAGTTACTTACCTGGCTTCGCGGACACTCCGAACCTGGACCGATCTGTCAAAACAAATCATAAAATGTAATCAGAACCGCTATTTGCGGAACTTTGGACAATTCTAAAATAAACTTCGGATCCTTCTCGTAATACACGAATCCTCTCTGATTCTACTGATCAACTTCATTACTGTACTATGAGCTCATATACTGTTCTAAACTAGCTAGATGGCTCAGATTCTCATTTTACGCGTTTGCAGCAAAACTTGCGGAAAAGTTTCCGCAAACGCTACGGAAGGGTCTCGAACCCTCCGAACCTATCCAGAAAGACTTAATTACCCTCGCAATATCATATTTACATCTTAACCATGGTTACGGTCATCTACGCTCATTCGTGCGAGAAACTCCGTTTTACCGGAAACTCGCTAATCCTTCCGGATCGATCAATTCTACTCCGTTTCTCCCCGGATTCTACCACATTAATCGTTTTAACATATTAAAACATATTCAATTTATTTCAGGCTAATTCGCTACACTACGCAACTACCGGAAACATCGAATATAAAACAATACACTTTAAAATAACAATTTCTAATCGGAGTCGTACCGAAATTCATAGGCCATATTCGGACTCCCTACGGCCATACGAACGCGCTGGTGCGATCTGAATTTCGATCGGAGCTACTGTTCGTCGTGGGTTTACTGTTCACCGCCACTTCTCTCCTCGTTTCGCGTGCAACCGGCCGCCGTTCGGTAAAATCAACACCACATACTTGTAGAACTCGTCGAGGGCTTCGATTTGGTAGGTGGCTCGGGCCGTGGTTCGAAGCGACGAGCCGGGATCGGACGACCCAAACTCGCGCCTGATCTCCCTCTCTCCTGCGTCGCCGTTCGCTGCCGACTGAGCGATCGCCGGCCACCATCGTGAACGTCGTCACCAGACGATTCCATCGCCACCGGTGCGCCGTCCAGACGCCGGCCAGAAGCTCGCCGGCGAACTCCTCTCTCTCTCTCTCTCGCGTCAAAAGTCCTCTGCTTCTCTTTTCTTTTTCTTTTTTTTTACTTTCTGTATATGCTGATAATAATAATAAATAAGACACAAATATCTTAAAATCTGGAAATGACTAAAATGCCCCCACTTCTAAGGGTATTTTCGGAAATTACCACTTTCGAAACCCTTCTGATGCGATTCTCGAAATGTGTTCAACACAAAAGTTGTTCGTCTCAGAAAAACGAGTCCGATGGTTCAAGAATCAACTCGAACGGAGTTCGTTTGCTAATTTCGTGCCCAAAACTGAAAACGTTACGCATATAGTAAAAATCGTGTAACTGATTCTTGGTCCCACACGTTTTCCAACGCGACGAATATTCGTTTCATATATTCTGATCCATATTCCATCACTTAAACACTTATCCTTCATTATCATTCTATTACAAGACTATATCGTCAGTCTGGGAATCTACTAGAACAGTCCCGAAAATCTGGGATGTTACATTCACCTCTCCTTATAAAAATTTCGTCCTCGAAATTTCTCCATCCCTATAACCGCTGATTCGAACCTGGTCGCTCGTGCGGAAACTATCTTACTCAACTCTACCGATATAACTTCTCTGTCTCAACTACGAACCAATCACTATCTATAAGCTAGGATCTTTAACAGCTCATTTACTGCTTTAAATTGACTACACTGGTCTGGGTCTCATCTCTGACTATACTGTTTTGGTTCTTATCTCTAACTATGTTGTTCTGGTCCTCATCTCGAATCGACTGGCCTCACAAGGGCCCTATACTAATACTATCTCATTCATGCTAGTTTTCCGATCTAAAAGGGTCACAGAAATATTAACTTAAATTAATCTCTCCTCATACGGAGATAACTAATTTATACACATCAATCAAGTCACCCATAGACTCAAATTCAAGCAAGCAAAGCACTGAATAATAAAATCAAATCACATCAAATCGAGCCACCTCATGGACTCATGTTCAAGCAAGCAAAACACTGAATAATACGATCAAATCATATCAAACATTCATAGAAGATACATACAAAGACCTATGTGGTCTTAACCAAACTGAAGACAATCTCCGACAGCTGAATCCCCACAATTGCAGTCACTGACTTCTAAACCATGCTACTGACTCTGACTCTTAACCATGCTCTGATACCAACTTTGTAACATCCCGCCTAGGCCAGGATGCTACCGGCAGGAGATAGGAAAACCCATCTCCATAAGCCTCTGGTTCCAACGAAATTTCGGCATGATGTATTCGTAACATCATGCAACCTGGCCTGTAGCCAGCATCATATAACAACAAGAACACAACAATCTCGGCCTCAGGCCGGTAACACATCAAGGCCTCAGGCCTGAACTCAATGAACAAAATGTAAACCACTTGGCCTCCGGCCAAAACTCAAAATGAAACTATGCTATTACATGATTTATACACATTAAATACAAATACAAAACAAGGACAAGGGCCGTGAGGACCCATAACTCGACCCAGGACTCAAAAACTCTCTTGACTGCAATTGGGTCGATCCATTGTCTTCAAGTCTTCACCGAACTTCTGCTGATTCAATATGACTGCTACTGACCTGCAAAACTTTCAAACTGTGTGTGGTGTGAGTCATAATGACTCAGTAAGCAATCATGCAAAAGCTTATAAAGTTTTAATTAAATAACTGATTCTTATTCATTTCACAAACCTGACACTTTATTACTGTACCTTTAACTGATCACCACCTGACAACTTCTATTTGCTATTTACACTATCAAACACCTATAACACATAATTATGTATGTATTTATATCATCAACATAAGAAGTCCCTTCATACTACTGATGCACTACACTGAATTCTGTATAATCTCTTTACTCGTTACTAATCTGGTTCAGGTATTTATTATAATTTTCTCTCTTTCACCATCTTGAAATATCATCAAATCGGATACTTAAAAGTCTTATTCTGCTAACTATCTAATCCTCTATCACTATCCATGATTACATGCATATGTTACCATTTCATCATGACTAACATCCTTATAATATGTTCTTTCTAAGTAAGCAAGTAACTAACACAATCATCCTTGATATATATATATATATATATATATATATATATATATATATATATATCATAAACCCACAGATACATACATACTACCATGCATTAATAGTATCTATATGCATCTCAAATGTTAACCAGAATGTACGATTTATATGCATTACTTGTAAACTTTACTACACTTACATACTGTGCTTTTAGAAAATACTTCTGAAAATCTTTTCTGAATACTCTGAGCTAGTCAAGATTTGACAATTATAATAGCTTTCTTCCTTTTTCTAACTTGAAATATCATCGAACATTTATAGAAATCATAAATCTCATAAAACTAATTCTGCTCAAGAATATCTGTAAAAATAAAGCTGTTCATTCATCTATATGCACACTCTCGTGACAATACGGCAAAACTGGCAACATGGGGCTTCCCCACGGCAAAACTGGCAACATGAGACCATGTCTCACGGCAATAACTGGCAACATGAGACCTTGTCCCACGGCAATAACTGGCAACATGAGACCTTGTCCCACGGCAATAACTGGCAACATGAGACCTTGTCCCACGGCAATAACTGGCAACATGAGACCATGTCTCACGGCAATAACTGGCAACATGAGACCTTGTCCCACGGCAATAACTGGCAACATGAGACCTTGTCCCACGGCAATAACTGGCAACATGAGACCATGTCTCACGGCAATAACTGGCAACATGAGACCTTGTCCCACGGCAATAACTGGCAACATGAGACCTTGTCCCACGGCAATAACTGGCACGTATTAGTACACGAGGTGCATCCTAGCATAAAAATCATTTCTAAAACACATGCTCATATATCTCAAATCATCTCACATTCTATATGTTTATACTATTCTCAGTATACTTACACACATTCAAACCATCATAACTTAGCTTACCTCTATAACTTACCTTACTGATAGCTCACAAACAATATAATGTATAATTTACATTCATACACACAATCGATCATTATAAACGAATATATGACTTACTTAAAAATATAAAGTTTACTTATTCATTCATTTCCATATCTCTCTAATCATTTATAATCATACTAGAACATCTATCCCAACAATAGGCTTATTTAAGAATTTTCTAAAATTATTAGTTATGCTTAATCAAATACATACAAACAATTTATATATATATATATATATACTTACTTATTTCTCCAAGTAACCTACATACTCTTGTTTATACATGTATATACTCGTATTCTTGTTCTTGTATCATTCTACATACACTGAACGTATACAGTTACTTCTCACAATTGTCATTTTCTAAACTTTAGTCTCATTTCCTAGGGTGTAGTTTTCTACAACCCCCAAACCCAAGTCTCGTTTAATTAATCATAAACATGACATTATTCATATGCTCCTATCTAGATATACATACTGGTTTATACCTACAAATGTACCTCTATACTTCGATATGCTCATACTTATCTTTTGCTCATACCTCTGCTGATAATTGCTTGTCCTTATCTATATATGTATATAAACACATCTGCTTCTTTATTCTACGTTCATCTTTATATATAAACAGATTTCATGCATATAACTCTATACAACTTATTATATTACTAATTTCGAACATTGTTAAATCTATCGAGTACTCACAGCATGAGTTACTTACCTGGCTTCGCGGACACTCCGAACCTGGACCGATCTGTCAAAACAAATCATAAAATGTAATCAGAACCGCTATTTGCGGAACTTTGGACAATTCTAAAATAAACTTCGGATCCTTCTCGTAATACACGAATCCTCTCTGATTCTACTGATCAACTTCATTACTGTACTATGAGCTCATATACTGTTCTAAACTAGCTAGATGGCTCAGATTCTCATTTTACGCGTTTGCGCAGCAAAACTTGCGGAAAAGTTTCCGCAAACGCTACGGAAGGGTCTCGAACCCTCCGAACCTATCCAGAAAGACTTAATTACCCTCGCAATATCATATTTACATCTTAACCATGGTTACGGTCATCTACGCTCATTCGTGCGAGAAACTCCGTTTTACCGGAAACTCGCTAATCCTTCCGGATCGATCAATTCTACTCCGTTTCTCCCCGGATTCTACCACATTAATCGTTTTAACATATTAAAACATATTCAATTTATTTCAGGCTAATTCGCTACACTACGCAACTACCGGAAACATTCGATATATAAAACAATACACTTTAAAATAACAATTTCTAATCGGAGTCGTACCGAAATTCATAGGCCATATTCGGACTCCCTACGGCCATACGAACGCGCTGGTGCGATCTGAATTTCGATCGGAGCTACTGTTCGTCGTGGGTTTACTGTTCACCGCCACTTCTCTCCTCGTTTCGCGTGCAACCGGCCGCCGTTCGGTAAAATCAACACCACATACTTGTAGAACTCGTCGAGGGCTTCGATTTGGTAGGTGGCTCGGGCCGTGGTTCGAAGCGACGAGCCGGGATCGGACGACCCAAACTCGCGCCTGATCTCCCTCTCTCCTGCGTCGCCGTTCGCTGCCGACTGAGCGATCGCCGGCCACCATCGTGAACGTCGTCACCAGACGATTCCATCGCCACCGGTGCGCCGTCCAGACGCCGGCCAGAAGCTCGCCGGCGAACTCCTCTCTCTCTCTCTCTCTCGCGTCAAAAGTCCTCTGCTTCTCTTTTCTTTTTCTTTTTTTTTACTTTCTGTATATGCTGATAATAATAATAAATAAGACACAAATATCTTAAAATCTGGAAATGACTAAAATGCCCCCACTTCTAAGGGTATTTTCGGAAATTACCACTTTCGAAACCCTTCTGATGCGATTCTCGAAATGTGTTCAACACAAAAGTTGTTCGTCTCAGAAAAACGAGTCCGATGGTTCAAGAATCAACTCGAACGGAGTTCGTTTGCTAATTTCGTGCCCAAAACTGAAAACGTTACGCATATAGTAAAAATCGTGTAACTGATTCTTGGTCCCACACGTTTTCCAACGCGACGAATATTCGTTTCATATTATTCTGATCCATATTCCATCACTTAAACACTTATCCTTCATTATCATTCTATTACAAGACTATATCGTCAGTCTGGGAATCTACTAGAACAGTCCCGAAAATCTGGGATGTTACAGGCAAGTTTAGGCCTAAAATTTCCTGAACTTGATTAGTGGGATTCCCCTCCTGTTGATATTTCTCTTATCTCTCACGATGCTTGTGATTTTCTTGTCTATCTTACTGCAAAATGGATCATCTGCAATTGCACATCTTGCATGTCCAGGGTTTGTAACTCATCGGCTACGCCTTTTTCTAGATTGTATTTATTTTTATTTTTTGCTTATTTTTCATTGTAATGAAATGGTTAGGAGTCGCTACTCTTTTCTTTCTCAGGTTTTCACATTAAATTTATCGACTAAGATTTTAACGAGGTTGATATTTCCATTTCCACAACATTTTAGGCTAGGCCTACTATTCTATTTGCGGTATCAAACTATCATATTTTTTATTATTAATAATTTTTAATCTTTTGGTTTGGTTAGCATAAGATTTAGCAGAACACACTATTACAAAAAAGACATTTCATGACGGGTTCTAAAGGGTTTTTATGATGATTTTCGAACCGCCATCTTATGCATAGTCATAATATGACGGTTCTTAAAAAATGGTTCATAAAAATTGATTTTTATGACGATTCATAAAAACAACCTCAGAAACTTTAGTGACAGAAAAGAACACCAGAATGGGGAGGAGTAAAAGTCGAGGCCCAGGTAAATCAGACAAGAACCGGGGGAAATCAAGAACGATGGAAATTGAATGTTTCCACTGTAAAAAGAAAGGTCATAGGAAGAGGGACTGTTACAAACTGAAGAACGAGCAGTCCAAGAGAGATGGTGACTCTAACCAAGAAAGAGTTGCTACTACCACCGACAAAACCTCCAAAGAATTCTGCATTATATATGAAGAAGATGTTGTGAATCTTGCCAGCCACGAGACCAGTTGGGTGATAGATAGTGGCACCTCCATACACGACACATCTCGCAGAGACTTCTTTTCATCTTACACACCATGAGACTACGGTGCTGTAAGAATGGGGAATGACTGACAGTCCAAAGCCGTCGGTATTGGAGACATCTGCCTTGAAACAGACAATGGGACAAGGCTACTGTTGAAGGGAGTCAAGCACATCCCAGATATCCGGTTAAACCTGATCTCAACAGGCAAGTTGGATGATGAAAGTTTCTGCAGCACCTTTAGTGATGGCACCTGGAAGCTCACTAAATGATCAATGGTGGTGGTATGACGTAAGAAAGATTCAACTCTGTATTTGATGCATGCTAAGCTTTCCAATAGTAGCATAAATACAGTCAGCAGTAATGAGACAGCTGAGCTATGGCATAAAAAGCTCGGTCATATGAGTCAAATGGGAATGGAAATACTACGCATGCGGAATGTTCTTCCTGAATTGAAGAACTCACATTTACGGAAGTGTAAACACTGCATGGCTGGAAAACAGAACAGGGTGTCCTTCCAAAGTTCCCCGTCTCAACGGAAACCGGAGGTACTTGACCTCATACATTCAGATGTATGTGGTCTGATGCAGACAAGAACATTTGGTGGGTCACTTTACTTTGTGACATTCGTAGATGATCATTCAAGGAAGAACTCGGCATACACCTTGAAGAGAAAAGATCAAGTGTTGAGAGTGTTCAAAGAGTTTTATGCCCTGGTGGAGAGAGAAACTGGTAAGAAACTCAAATGCATCAGAACAGATAACGGTGGAGAATACAGAGGTCCGTTTGATCAGTACTGCAAGACGTAAGGAATCCGACATCAAACGACACCTCCGAAAACACCTCAGCTGAATGGTCTAGCTGAGAGGATGAACAGAACCTTGTGCGA
Source organism: Zanthoxylum bungeanum (assembly GCA_019454045.1). NCBI lineage: Eukaryota > Viridiplantae > Streptophyta > Magnoliopsida > Sapindales > Rutaceae > Zanthoxylum > Zanthoxylum bungeanum. Next base: position 36,535 of record SKCR01039085.1, on the reverse strand, counting down.
AAGATTCAGAAGCTTGCTGTCACAAGCCAAGCTTCCGAAGATATTTTGGGGGGAGGCACTCAACACAACAGTACATGTTTTGAACATGTCCCCAGCGGTCGCACTGAAATGTAATGTTCCTAACCAAGTTTGGACAGGTAAATAAGTGTCATACAAACACTTTCATGTCTTTGGGTGCAAAGCATTTGTACACATCCCAAAGGACGAGAGATCCAAGCTTGATGCAAAGACGCGACAGTGTGTCTTTATTGGCTATGGTCAGGATGATTTCGGCTACAAATTGTATGATCATATGGAAAAGAAGATTGTCAGAAGCCGAGATGTTGTCTTCGTTGAAGACCTGACCATAGAAGATATCAGAAAGAAGATGAAGACAATGCCCCAGCAATACAGAGATGTGAATCCAGAACCTCACACACCGGTGCCAGTACGAGTTGAAGATAAGGTTCCCAAACATGAGGGTACAGGTGATGAAGCTCCCAGAGATGATGATCATGATCAACCACCAGTACTAGAAGCTACACCAACAGTTCCACAGAGAAGGTCTGACAGAGAGAGGCGACCTTCAACCAGATACTCTGCATATGAGTATGTGTTGCTTACTGACGGGGGAGAACCCAAGAGCTACCAGGAGGCTGTGGAAACAGAGGACAGAGAAAAGTGGGAGGAAGCCATGCAAGATGAGATGAAATCTTTGCATGACAATCACAATTTCGAGTTGGTGAAATTTCCAATAGGCAAATGGACTTTGAAGAACAAATTGGTGTACAGGGTGAAGCAACATGAGCATGTTTCACAACCCCGGTACAAAGCCAGATTAGTCGTCAAGGGATTCAATCAGATCAAATGTATTGACTTCGATGAAATATTCTCTCTAGTTGTGAAGATATCATCCATCAGAGTGGTACTCAGCTTAGAAGCAAGCCTCAACCTGGAGATTGGGCAGATTGATGTCAAGACCGCATTTCTTCACAGAGATCTAGAAGAAGAAAGTTACATGGAGCAACCAGAAGGCTTCAGAGTCAGCGGGAAAGAGGACTATATGTGCAGATTACCTGGCGGTCTGTAACTCTGAGCATTGGCCAGTTGTCCGATTTGATTCTCCAGTGCTTTGATGGAAGCTGATTGGCTCTGAATCATAGCTTCATATCTTTTTAATTGAGCTAGCATCTCTGCCATTACTGGTTCATTTGTCTGCTCCTGGCCTTTATTCTGTTGCTGGAATCCATGTGGTGGATAGTTCTTTTGCCCTGAATTGTTGCTCCATGAAAAATTAGGATGATTCATCCACCCTGGGTTGTAGGTGTTGGAATATGGATTGTTCCCCTGTCTGTTGAAATTGTTGACATAATTCACCGTCTCTTCAAGTTGGTTTGGTTCTGGTGCTCCTCCATATGGTGAACTTGTGGATCCAGTGGTAAGAGTCTCCATGAATTTGCATATCTGATCTAGTTTGGTGTTGACTGCTGTATTAGCTCCAACTTCATAGATTCCTGCAATTCTTTGAATAATGCTCCTTTCTGTTGGCCATAAGGAATTGTTGTTGGCCATTTCTTCGATTAGGTCCCAGGCTTGATCTTCTCCTTTTGCCATCAAAGCTCCTCCAGCAGCAGCGTCGATTGTGGTTCTCATCAGTCCAGAAAGTCCATTATAGAAAGTTTGGACTTGAAGCCATTTTGGAATCTCATGGTGAGGACATTTCCGGAGCAAATCTTTGTATCTTTCCCAAGCTTCGTACAGGGATTCTGAATCTTGCTGCACAAAGGATGTGATGTCATTCCTCAACTTTGCAGTTCTGGCTGGTGGAAAGTATTTTGCAAGGAATTTTGTGGCTAGAGCGTTCCAAGTTGTGATAGAATCTGCTGGTAATGAATGTAGCCATGTTTTTGCTCTGTCTTTCAAGGAATATGGAAAAACCCTCAGTCTCATTTCTTCTTCTGATGCTCGATTGTAATTGAAAGTGCCGCAAACTTCCAGGAAGTTGCTGATGTGAGCATTAGGATCTTCAGTTGAATTTCCTCCAAACTGAACTATTTGCTGAATCATCTGAATGCAAGTTTTGATGTCACCCGCATTTGCTGGTAAAGGAGGAAAAACAATACAGGAAATGAGGCCATCTACCACCGGAACGGTTCTGTCTCGAATGGGTATTGGTGGTGCAACCTCCAAAGGTTCAGGTTCCATGTTGACTAAGGCTTCTTGGCCTTCTCGCTTTTCCCTTCTCAACTGTCTGATGGTTCTTTCAATTTCTGGGTCAAGCGGTCGGATTTCAAAGCTTCTGGTTCGTCTCATGAAGTTTCTGAGAACCTGTAACACAAGAAAACAGAAATAATAAGTAAAAAGAAATTAGATACAAGTAAAGGTATCTAACCCCTAAACTAATAGTAAAAGATAACTAAGTCCCCGGCAACGGCGCCAAAAACTTGACCGGCGTAAACACACACGTATAACGCAAGCGTACGTATCGTTCAAGTAGTATAAAAAATATCGATCCCACGAGGACTTAAAATCTTATCTATTAATTTTTATAAGGTCAAATGATTACTAGTATCTAACGGGTTGTTTGATTGATTTGAAAAGGTGACGATTCTAAATTTATAAATAGACAAGTAAATGAAATTGTTTTAAGGTTGATTTTAAGAAAATTCAATATTAAAAACTATCTAGGGTTGTGATTTATTCCAATATTATTTAAAGATGAAGTGGTTATCTTATAGTTGGGTAAAATATTGATTTATTAACCTGGAACACTAAATTATGTAAAAGCCTCTTCCAATGGTCAATTACAAATATCCAATTTAACCTAATTGAACCATATGTCTATGTCAAACAAATTATCTGGATTCATTAAGATTAAGTTCCAATTATGGCTACCCCCGCCCGACAGGTATATTCCTATCCTGTAAGGAAATCTATTAAAGGGTTATCTATCCTCAAGGAAGATCGTGGGTTATTGAGTCTGAGGTTTTAAACCTAAAATCCCTATGTCTAGTTCATTTTAAGTTTACCTTATCAATTTTATTAGTGGCCAGTTAATAAAAAACATTAAGATTAAGACTTAATAAATAAATCTTTATATTACCCAAATTATAATTTAACCCTTATAAACCGGTGATATTGGATTTCATCACAACCCTAGATTACTAACTTAGTTATGACACATAGCTAGGGCTAGTAAAAACTTAAAAGACATAAAATGAAAATGCTGAAAAGTAATTGCGGTGAGTAAAATGCTGAAAAGTAAATTACAAATGAAATAAAATGCTAAGGCAAAAGGAATTACTTTTACTACTACTAATTTAGATATCTCCTATAAAATAATATATAAACTTGTGATAATATTTTAGCAACCGACCAATCTGGCAGTATCCTGATTTAGTCAAATTAAGTCCAACCAGCCATATAGGTGGTAATATTTGTCCATAATCCAGCCATAAAGGCGGTACCAAAATAAATTTACCAACCGACCAATCTGGCGGTATCCTTGATTAATCAGGTTCAAACCAACAGAAAATAAACTTACCAACCGACCAATATAGCGGTTTCCTTGATTAGTCAGGTTTAAACCAGATTAAATAAATTTACCAACCGACCAATATAGCGGTATCCTTTATTAATCAGTATTTTAGATAGTAAATATATTAATTTTAAGGGAGATTAATCTAAATATCAATAGTAAAATAATTACCTTTCACCCTAGCATAGGGAAGTTACATCAAATAAGAGAAAGTGAATGGTGTAACAAAAACTGAAATTTCGTCCTGAATTTATAGGCTCGAGTAAGGGTCCGGCGTCGCGACGCTGGAACAGTTGGACGTGGCACGCTGAGGAGACGACACGTGGCAAGGCGGCTGACTGTTCACGCGACACGTGTCAAGGCGGCTAACTCTCAATTATTGTGATGACGTCATTGATGACGTCATGCTGAGATCAATTTGTCGGCACAATAGGATTTCGACACGTGTCACGCGGTGATTGGTTGATGATGACGTGGCAAGTTGACTCGGTTGACCTGCTGACGTGGACGATGATGTGGCACGACGCGTGGCAAGGTTGACTTGTTGACTGATGATGTGGCTGATGACGAGGCGACACGTGTCAAGTTTGAGTGTCGGCAGCGTAGGATGATGACACATGGCACGGCGCACGTTAGCAGATTCGCTGTGATGGTGACACGTGGCACGGCGCACTTTAGCAAAGTCAAACTTCTCAAATTCTGACTCGTTGACCCGGCGCACTTTAGCAGATCCGGCGCATGATGGGCGTCGCGGCGCGCAAAAGACGAAAATATTCCTGTTGATGCATTTTTGTCCGGTTTTGCCTCAAATTGCCTCCAGTGCTTTCGAAACTTTATTTATCTGCAAAATAACAACAAAACACATCAAAACGTTCACAAGACTCAAGAAACTATACAAAATATAAGGTTAAATGAGTGGGAAATAGTTATATAAATACCACTCATCATTTACTTCAGAGATTCCAGATGGACAAGGCTAAAGCGGTTAACACTCCTCTTGCTACCCACTTTAGATTAAGTACGAGACAGAGTCCCTTTACTGAGACAGTGAATGAGGAAATAAAATAGATTCCATACACCTCAGCAGTGGAAAGTCTTATGTATGCCATGGTGTGCATGACTTAGCACACGCAGTTGGATTGGTCAGCCGGTTTATGTCAAATCCATGAAAAGAACATTGGAATGCTGTCAAATGGATAATGCGGTATCTATGAGGCACATCTAAGATGAGATTATATTTTGGAAGTAGCGACAAGCCAGTGTTGATGGGCTACACCGATTCAGATATGGCAGGAGATGTGGATACCTGAAAGTCTACTTCGGGATATCTGATTACTCTCTCAGGAGGAGCTGTGGCATGGCAGTCTAGGTTGCAGAGATGTGTTGCACTTTCTACAACAGAGACAAATTCATTGCAATGACAGAAGCTTGCAAGGAATTACTGTGGATGAAGACATTCGTCCAGGAATTGAATTTCAAGCAGGAGAAGTACATTTTGTACTACGATAGCCAGAGTGTTATCTACCTTGGTAAAAATTCCACATTTCACTCGAGGTCGAAACATATCGATGTGAGGTATCACTGGATACGGGACGTCCTGAGCTCAAGGCTGTTAGAACTCAGGAAAATTCACACCGACGACAACGGTGCCGATATGTTCACGAAGGTTTTACCGAAGGAGAAGCTTGAAATTTGTCGTGCCATAGCCGGAATGACAAAAATCTCCACATAATCAGAGTGGGGTGATTCAGAGAACTACGATTGGCTTGATCCCAACTCAGGGTACGTAGGCAGTCATTCAAATGCAGCCAGGGGTGGATCCTTTTGAGGATCCGGTTTGGATGATTGATGGTCGGCTCAGATTTTGGGGAAATTTTCACCGATTGGGAGATTTGTTGGTTGCCAGCATGCATGCAGAAGAATAAAAACAGAGGCAGCCAAAAGCCACCATAAGCAAAGTTGAAAGAGTTGGCAAGCTTTCCACCGAAAGCTTGAGTTGAAAAATTTGCCAAAACTGTGTGGCACTGTTCACACGATTTTGGGCATTATAAAATGAGCCATGGAGACCATTATTAAGTATCCCAGAATTTGTAAGAATAGAGAGTAAAGTGGTGTGAGAGTTTTTTGTAAAGCTTGGGTTAGAAGGCTTTGTAATTCTTTATTGTGAGTGATATAAAAGAAGAATTTTCTCTTAAATCACCTCTATTGTGTGTGTTTCATCACAACACTACTAACATATGTACATTAGTATAGTTTGTATAAAGAGTTTGAGGTTTTAATGTGTACAAAAAAAAAAAAAAAAGTTTATGACACAAACAAGGAATTGAAAGTATGCTAAACTATCTAGCATCCACCGCTGAAATTGTTAAGAAATTTAATGAACAAGCTTCATTCTCTGTATTTGAGTGTAAATCTGAATTTTTCAGGCTTGAAAAGGCAGGTTGTTGGGGAGAAGGTAAATTGAGCATCTCATTTGTAAGCATTGAAACAACTTCTGACATTGTTGGTCTATATGCTGCATCCTCTTGAACACATAAAAGGGCCACATTAATGTATCTCATCACTATTAGATATGATGCTTCATGTTGCAACACAGGGTCCATCAGTTCCCAAGCTCTATCATCTTTCCACATAGCCCAAGTCTGAAGAAGAGGGAAAAAAAAAACAGAACTTTCAAATTTGAAATGAATTTCTCATTCCTTGAATATAGAATTTGTGCACTTACATGGCCAATAAGAGTAAGGGAATTGGTTTTGTGGAATCCTGTATTCCTCTTGCTAGTCAGTATTTCCAAAAGCAATACTCCGAAGCTAAAAACGTCAGATTTGATAGAGAAGCGGCCGTGTAGAGCATACTCAGGTGACATATAACCACTGGAATTCATTGTTTCATCAAATATTATTTAATCATCTTGAGAAGATTTATGAATACATGCAAGCAAACGACTTTGTTAGTCTTAAATATTGAAATTTACTTACTAAGTTCCAACTATCCTTTTCGTATTTGATTGCAACTCATCTTCACCAAACATTCTTGCCATGCCGAAATCTGATATTTTCGGGTTCATGTCACCATCTAAGAGAATATTACTTGCTTTGAGATCTCTATGAATAACTCTTAGTCTGGAATATTGATGAAGATATAGAAGACCTTGAGCAATTCCTTCGATGATTCTAACACGTGTTCCCCAATTTAATAGACCTTCTTTGGTGGGATCTATTACGGTATATCAAACCATTACATGAGGAATATTTACAATTATAAATGATACATGTTAGAACAAATGCTGCAGATAAAAAAAAGTCTTAAAAATCACATACCAAAAAGGAACAAATCCAAGCTTTTATTAGACATGTACTCATATATCAAAACCTTTTCACCTTCCTCAATACAGCATCCCAACAGTCTAACAAGGTTCCTGTGTTGAAGTTTTGCTATAAGTTTTAACTCATTCTTAAACTCTTCTAGTCCTTGACCTGACTGACTTGAGAGCCTCTTAATTGCCACTTCTTGTCCATTAAGTAGTTGCCCCTGCATTTATAATTCCATCAATGGTTTCCAAAAGAGTGATTTAGTTAATACAGCTGAGATGAAAAAGAATTCTACCTTGTAAACAGGTCCAAAGCCACCTTCTCCTAGCTTATTTTCTTCAGAGAAGTTATTTGTAGCTGCAGAGACACTTGCCAAGCTGAACATTGGAAACCAAGAATCCCCACTCTTACTACTTTCACCCTTGTCTCCCTTGTAGAATTCATTTTCTCTTGCTGTAGTGCTCATATTTATATCAAAAAGTACCAAATCTTGGCTTGTCTTTGTCTCTGTACTGACAACTTATGAAAATGAGCATACAGTTTCACAAACATAACAGCTTGATTTGTAAAAGAATCACCTGTTTCTTTATGTTTTGTCCTCCATCGAAAAAATATGCAAAAAGCAAGAAGAAGCACCAGTGGAAGAAAAACTATTAATATCCACAATAGCTTCTTGTTCCCTGCATCCCAAAACATACATGTTTTCATAGTAAATCATTGGGAAAAAAATAAATAAAGGGTCATGCTAACGAGTGCCGTAAATTAAGAATTCATTTAAGAAAAGTTTTCACCCCATTTTTACGGGAATAGAAAAAATTATCAAAATATTAATTACTTTTTTTCTTTTTATCATGAAAACTTTCCTAAAATAGATCCTTAACGAGTACCCTTAGGACACTCGTTAGCATTTCTCATAAATAAATACCTAGCTTGATTATAGTGGTCACAGGTCAAGGGCGGCCCTGTGTCAACTGTCCTAGAGCCATAGTTTCACACTATCAACTTGAATAAAATGCAATAATTGTACCTAGTTTTGTAGCCGGTACTCGTATGTAGATAGGCTGTCCGTTGTGTTCAAGAGTATTTCTGAGATCAATCAGGTCTCCAAACCACATCAAACAGCCACTGCCTCCATCTGTTACTTTGGAATTAGCATAAGCTATACAAGTACAGTTCTTCAAGCACTCGGCCTCACATTCCTTGAGATTCATACTTTTGTTCAGCGAAACCTCTAGTAAGTCAGGTAACTTAGAATCATCAAGTTTCATAAACCTGTCTCCTCTTTTGCACTCTGATGAATGACTTCTAACACATGTTCTAGGCAAATGTTGGTTCTGTTGTGATTTCTGCTTGAATCCCTTCAAACACTCGCAATTAGGTGTCTTGTTGAAACTGCAGAAACTGTTAGCACCACAACTCCCATAATAATAGCAGAAATGAGTTGGTGCTGAGAAAAGATCTTGCCACTCGTTGCTCCTCTCATTCCATACTAGACGCTGGAGCTCACCTGATGGCTGCAGTTTTAACATCATTATGATTGGACTGTTGTAAGCATTATAACTGTAGTAAATTTCATCTTCATTATCTACCATAATTGGTTCATAAAGTACTTTTACACTTGAAGGAACAGCTCCAAAGAAAATTCCATTCCATGGTCCAGTACATTTGAATTTTGCAGATCCTTTGTAAGTACATATTTCAGGTAAAACATGAATGTCAAGTCTGCTAGTAAAATTTCCAGGGGATGGGTCATCGGCACTTCTCCACGAAGATTGATAACGTTCCAGTCCCGTCTTTAGGTCCCAGCCTAACTTCATGCCCTGTAACAGAGTGTCTGTTGGGTAGTGAAAGCTCTGCCACAGATAGCTTTCAGAAGCAATCCTGCTTGAATTAGCCCTAATAACAAGGTTTCCAGTATCTAAGAGTCGTGCCACCGGATTTTTTACTTGTCTAGATGTGTTTGAAGACCAGATAGTGCCATTTGTTTGGTTTAAAAGAACAAGATTTCCATTACTGCTAATGGTTAATACTGCGTTTTGATCGAAAATAGGACTATCTCTATTTGCAACCCACACAGCTGTATTAGGGACCTGCTTGTACCATATTCCCAGATACCTGTACCTTGATTTTCCAGGAGAGAAGAAGCCAAGCTCAAACCTTTCAGAAGAAGAAACCAACTTTTCGCCATCACGGATGAAGCTTGATGGGGTTATGGTATCAGCTGCTGATGACAACTTAATGCTCAAGAAAAAGATCAAAAAGCTAAAAATGTAGAACAAAGGAAGATTCTCCATTCATAAACCAGTGAGGAAAATGTCTAACTTCTTAGACATTGGGGGTTCATACATTCTATGGATATAAAAATCTTGCAAATCATGTCAGAAGTCCTATTACGGGACCTCGTGGTGTGGAAAATTTTGTTAGTTTGAAATTTGAAGTCAACTTCATATATAGCAAGTAATTGGGAAACATCAATTTCTTCACTTGCAATTTTAAAGACTTTCAGATCATAATCCATTGAGGTTCCAACACCTGTTCAATTTCCTATAAACTAAAAGTATGTGGCCCCAAGGATCAATAATCATTTTGTCATGATTTGTGTTACCTGCTCAACTGGGCATACTTTCGAGAGATTAAAATCTGGGACGACTCAATTAGCTAGTTTGGTGCATTCACTTAGCAGCAACTGCTCCTAGTAATTAAGACGTGTACTTCTGGATTTCATTTTGTGGTGGTGTTTTTAGGGATACCTTTGAGTCTTTTATGGATGGTTATGGCTTATTTCTAGGGTTCAAATTTCTTATTATGCATAGACTATGGCTGTTATTTTATCATTTATTTAATGATACAATTAAGAAACCTCATTGCATGGAGAAACAGACTTAATATTTGTGGGTTACATCTTGCTGCTATGTACATATCAGTAAGCTAATTCCATTGCTGATAAAATATCCTGAACTTGATTAGTGGGATTCCCCTACTGTTGATATTTCTCCTCTTATCTCTCATGATGCTTGTGATTTTCTTGTCTACCTTACTGCTAAATGGATCATCTGCAATTGCGCATCTTGCATATCATCGGCTACTCCTTTATTGTGGATTGTATTTATTTTTATTTTTCTGATGGAATTTGCTTATTTTTCATGGTAATGAAATGGTTAGGAGTCACTACTTTTTTCTTTCTCAAGTTTTCACATTGAATGTATCGATTAAGGTTTTAACAAGATTGATACTTTCATTTCCACAATATTTTAGGCTGGGCCTATTATTCTATTTGCAGTATCAAACTTTCATTTTTTTTTTATTATTATTATTAATTTTTAATCTTTAGGTTTGGTTAGCATAAGATTTAGCAGAATACAATATTACAAAAAATATTTTATGACGGTTCTAAAAGACTTTTTATGACAGTTTTCGAATCGTTATCTTATGCATGGTCATAAAAAGCATACGAAAAAATTCAATCAGACCAGATTCATGATTTGTTTCCGATTCAACCAATAGATCCAACCCGATTTTCAGACACTGAATGTAAATTTCTACCCTGATACCTGACCTGTTGACGAGATTAATCCAAAAAAAAAAAAAAAATCCTCCAAGCCTGCTGATAGATAACTTTGAATTTAATGTACATGAATAAGACAAATGTTTCGTTTTACAAAGGAGGAAAATCTAAAACTTGACCTTTATTTTAATGTCCAATTTCCTGAGAGTTGTCAACATATACGATTCCGTGATTCTTTTAAACACACACGGGATTAATTGAAACACCTTCATTCAATGAACTGAATTAAGGAGAGCTTAGCATTTGTTTCAGAATTATATTACTACAATTAACAATGCAAAATAAAGCATACCAAAACCAGAATTTGGATTTGAGTAACATTTGCCCTCCAGTTGGAGAAATCACTAGATGTCCCACAGGCCATGTTTAATAACCTGACAAAGGTGCAATAGAGCTGATGAAATCACAATTGAAAGCACATTATTTCTTGCATTCGTTATGACAATTGAAGCAAACGATTCATAGGCTCTGAAATTTAAGCAACGTTTTCTTTTCGGATCAATGGTCGGGGAAAAATGTTATAGAGAATGGCTTCATCTTCTAAACAGTTCTAGATTAAGGAAATTTATCTTTGTATTTTTTTCTCAAAAACTGAACATGCGATAATTGCATTTGTTCAGTTTCAAAACAGCGGTTCACAAAGAAATTTAATGAATCTCAAACTTTTACGAGGAGAAAGCTTAAAATACCTAAAATTCGTTGTGATTCTCTGATCACTTTAGACTGTGTTTGAATGAAAAATTGAAACTCTATTACTACAAGAATAGAATTACATGAAGAGATTTAAAGGATGACAAGCTGAAGAATATATTTTTCTCTTATTATTCACAATGCCGTTTAGCACTATATATACACATTGTTTGAAATTTAAAATAGGAAAAAGATTACAATAAAAGGAAGGGATTAACTACTAGATAAATGACATAATTACAAATATTTTAAAATTGAGATCCCTTGATTTTCTCCCTTCATTTTCTCATCTTGATGGTGTAATCTTATCATGCCCGCGCAAGATGGACGGTCTTGGAGAGAGTCCGATCTTGGATTTGAGTGTGTTGAAAAGAGAGCGAGCAAGAGGTTTGGTAAGGGCGTCTGCTAGTTGATCAGCTCCAGAGATGTGTAAGACCCGGAGTAGACCATTTTGAACTTGTTCCCGGATGAAGTGGTAGTCCAGAGCTACGTGTTTCATGCGCGAGTGGAAAGCAGGATTGGAGCATAAATTGGTTGCACCAACATTGTCACAGTAGATGACTGGTTGGAGAGAAAGAGTGACACCGAGTTCGGTAAGGAGAGCACAAATCCATCTAATTTCGGCAGCAGTGGAGGCTACTGATCGGTACTCAGCCTCAGTGGATGAGCGTGCAACCGTGTGTTGTTTCTTGGAGCTCCAGGAAATAGGATTGTGACCCAGATATACTATGTAAGCACCAGTGGAGGTGTAATCGTCCTTGTTACCAGCCCAATCAGCATCGGAAAAGGCATGGAGTGCTAGAGGGGAGTTGCGGCGGAGGGATATGCCATGGTCCAGAGTGCCACAGAGATATCGCAGTAGACGATTGACGGCATGCCAATGGTCACTGGTAGGTTGATGCATAAACTGAGAGAGTTTGTTCACTGTGTAAGCAATGTCTGGTCGAGTGAGAGAGAGATACTGGAGGCTGCCGACAATATTTCTGTACTCGGTCGGATCAGGTAAAGGAGATCTGGATTGTAAAGTGAGTACCGGGTTTGTTGCAAGAGGTGTTGGGGCTGGCTTGGCGTCAATCATGTGGGTTCCGGTAAGCAGATCGGCAATGTACTTGCGTTGACTAAGGAAAAGATCATTGTTGTGAGTAGTAACCTCTACCCCAAGGAAATAAGCAAGTTGGCCAAGATCTTTAAGAGAGAAGCGCTGAGAGAGTTGGTCAATGAATCTTTGGACAGCTTCAACATTATTTCCTGTAATGATGATGTCGTCGACATTGACTAAGAGGTATAGTGTGGTGTGGCGGTTGTTGAAGATGAACAGTGAGGTGTCGGCCTGTGAGTTGGTGAAGCCGGATTGGAGAAGAAATTGGCGCAGTTCTTGGTATCATGCTCGAGGGGCCTGTTTGAGGCCGTAGATGGCCTTGCGAAGTTTGCAAACGTGATGGGGATGATCGCGATCAATGAAGCCCGAAGGTTGTGACATAAAAAACTTTCAGTGAGAGTGCCTTGAAGAAAGGCATTATTGATGTCAAGTTGTCGGAGAGACCATCCTTGACTAACCGCAAGGCTGAGAACAATCCGAACAGTGGTCGATTTGATGACTGGACTGAAGGTTTCATAATAATCAATGACAGGACGTTGATGGAAGCCTTTGGCAACTAATCGTGCTTTGTACCTGTCAATAGAACCATTAGCATTAAATTTGGTGCGAAAGATCCACTTACAGCCGACCAGGTTTTGGTCGGGACGGGGTGGCACTAGTTCCCATGTCTCATTGCGAAGTAAAGCATTATACTCCTCCGACAGAGCTTGGCGCCACTCAGGGTCCTTGAGGGCTTGGGTGATGGTGGTGGGTTCGAGGGTAGGTTTCTGAAGCTGGGCGGTGAGGTTAAGTTTTTGAATTGGTTTATGGAGGTTGTTCTTGGAACGAGTGACGATGACTCGTGGTAAAGTCGAGTGGTCATGTGGTCGGTCGGGGTTGGTGTGGTCGGGCAGGGGTACTGAAGTTGAGTGCTCATGTGGTTGGTCGGGATTAGTGTGGTCGGGGAGGGGTGATAAGTTTGGGCGTTCTTGTGGGCGGTCGGGGTCTGTGTGATCGGGGTTGGGTGGTGCGTGCGATCGGACATGTGGTCGGTTTGGTGTGGTCGGGCATGGGTAGGAAACTGGGATGTTCATGTGGTCGGTAGAGGGTTGTGTGTTTGGGGAGGGGTGGTACTCGGTTGTGTGTGTGTGGTTGGTGATGATTTGGGTTGTCGGTGAGGGGTGGGTGACTTGGGTGTACACGTGGTCGTTCGGGGTTTGGTTGATCGGCTGGTACTTGTGAAGTTTTGGTACTTGTGGGATTACTGTGTAATGGAGGGTGGGGTTGGATCGGAGCATCAGTGGGTGTTGAATTCTGTGGGGGTGCAGGGTCGGTATTCGGCGATGGTGAGTCCAGTACCGGTAAGGTCATGGAGCACCATTCAGAGATGGTGGATGGAGTGGCACGAGGAGGAGACATTTGAGAGGTGGCAAAAGGAAAAATTGACTCAACGAAGCGGACATGTCGGGAGGTGTAAAGTCTATATGTGGAGGGCTCGAGACATAGATAAGCCCTCTGAGTGTGAGAATATCCTACGAAGACACAGGGAGAGGACCGAGACTCGAGTTTGTGAGATGTGTAAGGACGGAGCCAATGGTAGCAGAGACAGCCAAAGCTGCGCAGTTTCGAGTAGTTCGGCATATGGCCGAAGAGTTGGAGATAAGGTGAGTTGTGGTGTAAGGTTGGTGTAGGCATGCGATTTATAAGATAGACGGCAGTGGAAAAGGCAAAGGGCCAATATGAGAGAGGCATGGATGAGTGGGTAAGGAGAGAAAGACGTGTTTCAACGATATGTTGATGACGACGTTCAGAATACCCATTGTGTTCAGGAGTGTGAGGAGGGGAAGTGAGATGGGAGACCCCATGGATTGTGAGGAAGGAAGAGAGGGCTTGATATCCCCCCCCCCCCATTGTCAGAGTAGATAGTTATGATTGGGCGGTTGAAGAATTTTTATACTAGCGCCTTGAAGCGCACAAAGACATAACGGGTGTCTGACTTTCGTTTTAGGGGATAAAGCCAAATGTATTTGGTGAAGTGGTCGACAAAGATTATGTAGTATTTGAAGTTATCAAATGAGTAGACCGGGGAGGTCCATAAATCAGTAAATATAACCTCAAGAGGTGTAGATGTAGTAAGAGTAGATGAAGAGAACGGTAACTTGTGACTTTTATTGCATTGACACGAATTACAATTAAAATTTAGATAAGAGGAAAGAGAGACATCTGAATTAAATGAAGACATGATATTTTTGAAGATCGACGATGAAGGATGCCCGAGCCGATGATGCCACTCAGGTATAGTAGTTCTGACACTTGAAAAGGCGATTAGAGGGGACCGAATGGGGGAGGTCGGCCATTCGTATACACCATCTTTAGTCCGACCCTGCAACAGAATTGCCCCCGTGCGGAGATCCTTCACATTAAAAGAAGAGGGTAAGAACTCAATGGAAGTGTTATTGGACTTGCAAAATTGAGAAATGGAGATAAGATTATGTTTCATAGTGGGTACATATAAAACATTAGATAAGGTAAAAGATTGAGTCAGAGTATTAAGAGAGGTAGAACCGTGGTGGGAAATGGGGAGTGCAGTGCCGTCACCGATCATTATTTCATCTGTGCCGTCATAAGGATTGTGGAAAGCAAGGTTGTTGAGATCAGTAGTGACATGATGCGAGGCTCCACTGTCAAGAAGCCAGACGGGGTTGGATGAAGAGGTGGTGGTAACATTTTCTTGATATTGCCAGGGATTGGATGTGCGAGGGTTGGACGAGTTGGTGGGGCGAGATGGTGGTTGTACACGTGGGAAGTGTTGGCGGAAGAGAGGGCACTGGGAGACCACATGGCCTTGAGTGTGGCACCATTGGCACCGACCAAGGAAGGAACGAGGAGGAGGTCGGTCGGCTCGAGTGTTGGTGGGAGAGTTTCTGGTAAGTTGGGGGTGGTGGTGGGTGCAAACCGACCGGGCTGGGCAGTGTGATTGGGATGAGGCCGGTTGTAGGTCCGAACATTGGTGGGATGTGCGGATGCCGGGTGGGAAGGGGAACTTGTCCTGTTGTTGAGAGATAATTCCTTGTTGATGAGTTTTTCATGGAGTTCATCAAATAGGATAGTGGAATCACGGCCATTGACAGAGTCAATGATGGACTGATAGTTATCGTCAAGTCCATCAAGCACTTTTTCAATTAGATCTTCATGGTCAAGAGGTTTTCCAAAGGCGGCAAGTTGATCGGCTATGGTTTTGATGGATTGCATGTATTCGGTGATTGTTTTAGGGCCTTTGGTGATGTGTTTAAGATGATCTTTGAGTTGTTTGATATGACCACGAGATGGACGGGCATAGGTGTTGGCAAGGGTTTGCCAAGCTTCATAGGTGGTGTTAGATTGGGTGATGAGAGGAACTAGAGATGGTGAAAGGGTGCCGACAAGAGCTGCAAAAATTAGTTTTACTTGTCGGAGCCAGGTGCGATATTCTGGATTGGGAGAGGTAACATTATTTGTGGTGATGGTACGTGGTGGGGTGTGATGATTTCCATCAATGTATTTTTGTAAGTCATAACCGATGAGAATGGCTTCAATTTGGGTTTTCCAGTAGAGGTAATTTGTTGATGTGATTTTGATGGAGTTATGGATGGTAACAATGATCAAAGGTTTTGTAGGTTCTTGGGCATTGGGGATGACATTTTGGGTACTGTCGGTGGCCATTGGAATAGGGGATGGAGGTGCTTGAAAAGTATTTGGCAAGTGGGGTTGAGGGAAAAAAAATTTAGAGAATGGATCTTGGCTCTGATACCATGAAGAGATTTAAAGGATGACAAGCTGAAGAATATATTTTTCTCTTATTATTCACAATGCCGTTTAGCACTATATATACACATTGTTTGAAATTTAAAATAGGAAAGAGATTACAATAAAAGGAAGAGATTAACTACTAGATAAATGACATAATTACAAATATTTTAAAATTGAGATCCCTTGATTTTCTCCCTTCATTTTCTCATCTTGATGGTGTAATCTTATCATTACAAGTATTGAACTCTTTACAAATACCTTCACTCTCTAACACTCTCAAAACTTTCTATACTTGAAGCTTTATATTTTGGGATGTCTTAAGCTCAAGAATGAGCTTTGTATTTATATCCAAGGTTTAGGTCACATTTTCAACACTTCTACAGTATTTTTCACCATTCACTCCTTAATTTCATGGCAATTGTAATTTCCACCGAAAGTTGCCTTGGCAGCTTCTCATGGATGTCTTGCATGGCAGCTGGATCATGGCAGGAAGCTTCCTCATGTAGCATGCAGCTAGATCTCACCCCTCCAGCTGTGTCTGAAAAAATAATTATCATCTGACAGCTATCCCAATTATGTTTCTGCATAGTTCTACCTTGTCTGCAAAACCACTTTCGTTAACATGTCAGCTGGATTATCATCTGATGGATCTTCACTAGTCTCAACTGTTATTGATCTATCACCTCACATATCCAATAATGTGAATATCCATGTGCTTCATAGAAATATTATTTTACGAAGAATGTGTTCTTTGACAGATTATTTTACTGCAATTAGCTTTCCAATAGAAAGATTCCCCTAATTATGTTTACATAAACCATTTTTAAATGAGCTATTAAGGACCCATTTTGTATTTGTTAGTTCTATTTTTATTGGCATGTTTCCGTGAAAAAAATGAGTTCAATTGAGTTGTAATGAGTCTTGAAGATCTCAGAGCAATTGGACAACATGAGATAGAGATTTCAAAACGATGTTTACTCTTTTTCATATTCCATAAAATTTAGAGCTCCAATGGCATGAGGTTAGATACATTGGAAATTAGACTCGAAGAAGATAGCGTACATATAAAGAACTCATGATTTGGCCAAGAGACGAGAAAGTTACAAGTGTTTTAAGTTGCAACTGAAAACCAATCAGCGACTGCATTCGTGTGGCGTTCGTACTTACGAGGCAAAAACTTTGCTTTTGAGTTGCGTTTGAAGTACGTTCGAACGTCCCTGCATAAGTAGGTTATCTTAGACACGTTTTTAAACCAAAATAAGACTAGGAAACTGACCGGCGTAAACACACACGTATAACGCAAGCGCACGTATCGTTCAAGTAGTATAAAAATATCGATCCCACGAGGACTTAATTCCTACTATTGTTATTAATTATAGATACTATTTATTTACAGGTATCTAATTATAGGGAGAAGGGAATTGATTGCTTTTGATTGGTTGAATGTGGTTTTGCACAATAAGTAAATAAATTAAAAGACAAAAGAAAATACTAAGGAAAATAACAAAAGACACTAAGATCTAGGGTCGTGAATCATTCTAATATCATTTTAAAGATGAAGTGGTTATTTTATGTTTGTGTAATAAATCAGTTTACTAACCTGGAATACTAAATTATGTGTAAGCCTCTGTCGATGGTCAGACACAAATACTCAGTTTAACCTAATTGAACCATATGTCTATGTCAACCAAATTATCTGGATTCATTAAGTTTAAGTTCCAATTATGACTACCCCCGCCCGACAGGTATATTCCTATCCTGTAAGGAAATCTATTAAAGGGTTATCTATCCTCAAGGAAGATCGTGAGCTATTAAGTCTAAGGCTGAAACCTAAAATCTCTATGTCTAGTTCATTTTAGATTTACCACATCAATCTTATTGGTGATCAGACAACAAGAAGCATTAAGATTAAAACTTAATAAGTAAACCTTTAAATTACCCAAACTATAAAATAACCCCTTATAAACCGGTGATATTAAAAGTCATCACAACCCCAGATAACTAACACATAACTAGGGCTAGTAAAAATATAAAAGTAAAATACATAAAGTAAAAACTGAGAAGTAAATTACAATAAAATGCTAAGGTAAAAGGAATTACTTTTACTACTACTAATTTAGATATCTCCCATAAAATAATTTATAAACTTGTGATAATATTACCAACCGACCAATCTGGCGGTATCTTGATTAAGTCAAATTAAGTCCAACCAGCCATAAAGGCGGAACCAAAATTAAATTACCAACCGACCAATCTGGCGGTATCCTTTATTAGTCAGGTTTAAACCAGATTAAAATTAAATTATCAACCGGCCAATATAGCGGTATCCTTTTTAAGTCAGTATTTTAAATAGTGAATATATTATTTTAAAAGGAGATTAATCTAAATAGTAACAGTAAAAGAATTACATTTCACCCTAGTTGGGGGAAGTTACCTATTCATGGTGAATAGTACAAACTGTAAAAAGTAAAAATTAAAAATTAAATTACTATTATTACAAAACGTAATTAAAATTATTTACAAAACTAAAAACTAAAAATAAAAAAAAAAACTAAAAACTAAAGAATCTAGAGAGAGAAACTCTCTCTTTAGAAAGAATTAAAGAGAGAGGAAGGTGCACTCAATTCTGAAATTCGAAGCTGAATTTATAGGCGCGGGTAAGCTTACAGCGTCGCGACGCCAAGGCCTTTGGCGTCGCTACGCTAGAACAGTGATGCGTGGCACGCTGAGGGCTTGACACGTTGCGAGGCGGCTAAGAGGATAAGGCGACACGTGGCGTGGCGGCTAAGAGCTCAATTATTATGCTGGCGTGGCGCTGACGTGGCAAGGCGGCTGAGATCAATTGTCGGCACCGTAGGATTGCAACACGTGTCACGCTGTGATTGGCTGATGCTGACGTGGCATGTTGACTCGGTTGACCATCTGATGTGGACGATGACGTGGCACGACGCGTGTCATAGTTGACTCGTTGACCGACGACGTGGCGATGACATGGATGACACGTGGCACACGTGGAAATTGTGAGTGTCGGCACCATAGGATGATGACACGTGGCACGACACACGTTAGCAGCTCGGCTATGATGGTGACACGTGGCACGGCGCATTTTAGCAAAGTCAAACTTCTCAAATTCTGACCCGTTGACCCGTTGACCCGACGCACGTTAGCAGACTCCGGCGTAAGTTAGGCGTCGCGACGCTGATGACTTGGGCGTCGCGACGCGTGAAATGACCAAAATGCCCTTTTTGCCAATTTTCACAGATTTGCTCCAAATCACCTCCAGAATGTCCTGAAACTTTATTTATCTACAAAATAACACAAAACACATCAAAATATTCACAAGACTCAAGAAACTGTACAAAATATTAGGATGAATGAGTGGGAAATAGTGATATAAATACCACTCATCACACCCCCAAACCTAACATTTTGCTAGTCCTCGAGCAAAACATAGAATAAAATAACATGAAAATAAAATTAACTAAGCCACTTTCGTAGGGATTACGGTTGCATTTAGCATATGCAACAAGCCTTTAAACCCCTAGGTGTCCCTAGTGGACGAGTTGTAGTCTCGTGAGGGTTTACAGCAATGATACCCACAAATATTTTACAAAAGTAAAAAGGTAATAAAACTAATGCACACAAAAGCAAAAAGACAACAGAAAATAGAATAAAGAAGTTAGTGACTTATCAGGTGAAATTTCTACTCCAAGTTATTAGTTGTTTTGTTTCATTCTAAATTACCAAATAAGTAAATTCTCTGATCATTTTTACCATTCTTCATAAACACAGCCAACATAATATTAAACGACTCATTTTTGCCCACAGCAGTCATAAGTGCAGTTGATAAGAGAGTAATATTTTTGTCCTAAAGTTCTATCAGATTTCACACCTTTTTGTAGCAATGGAATAATTTTTTCTCATTTTTCTGATTTTTTTCTTTGATTTTTCTCTATTTTTTATTTATATACAATACCTTCCATCTATGTAGCGAGTGTTGGGTCGGTGGCTCCCAAACCAGTTGGTTTTAGGGCACCAGGTGTTAAGACACCCCTACGAACTTAATTACTCAGACTTCATATATATATTTTTGCAGCATCTTTGATCCATGTAACGAGTTTTGGGCCAGTGACTCCCAAACCAGTTGGTTTTAGGGCACTAGGTTTTAAAACACCCTTAAAGACTTAATAACTCGGATCTCGGACTTTTTTTTTTTTTTTACTCCATTGCTTTTTGAGATGTTTCTTCCAATTAAACTAGAGCACTGAATATTACAAACTTTTCAATTTTAGCTCATGTCCGTATGTTTCCATGTATGTTGATAATACCTGCCAACTGAGCATAAAAAGATCCATTTTAGTTAGTGTTAATGAGAATTTACAAATTAAATAATTTAAAAGGAAATAAACAAAAATTAACTTGTTTCGAAATAGGTTTGAGATACGTCTCAGGAGTGGGAATTCCTTACTCGACTATCTCTTACCAATTTCACCTTTTTAGTCAAAAAAAAAACACAAAATACACAAAATATTTTTGTAATTTTTGAAAAAAATTCAATTTTTTTGTATTTTTCAAAAAATTTGGAACAAAAAAAAAACAACATACAACTTAAAAACAAGATATTAATCAACTAATTTCCTTCCCCAAACCTAAATGAGACATTGTCCCCAATGTCTTAAATAGTAGAAGAAGAGTTTAGAAGATAATACCTGGTTCGCTGAAATTTTACAGGAAATTAAAGGTTAAGATCCAGATTAATTCGACGCCTCTTACCACGATCGTCCTCGGACCAATTTATCTTTGAAATGATAGGGTCAACTTTTGGTTCATAGGCTATGAGTTGGTCAATTAGATCTGGAGCAGTTCTGGCAGTGAAGAGGAGTTCTTTCATAGGGTTTGACACGAACCCATTTCTCCGAGCATCATCAAGAAACACACAAAGAAAATCATAAAATCCATCAATGTTGAGCAGTCCAATGGGTTTCTGGTGTATGTTCAGGTTCGCCCAATATAGAACTATAAAAATTTCCTCCAATGTGCCCAAGCCACCTGGCAAAGCGATAAAAGCATCAGCACGGTTAATCATTTCTACCAGTCGTTCAGACATACCTGGCACGATCAGTTCCTCTCCGTTTGATGATCCAATAAGATTTGCCTCTGCCAAGGGTTTTGGGATTATTCCAAAAACGTGACTGTCTCCTTCCTGTACGACCTTTGAAACGATCCTCATAAGTCCGAGATTACCTCCGCCATATATTAAGTGCATATTCCTTGCAGCTAAGACTCGACCCAATTCTTGTGCTGCCTCTATGTATTGTGGTTTAGTACCAACAGTACTACCGCAAAACACACAGATGTTTTCAACTCGTCTTCTTGAAGTGGCTTCCATTTTTTATGTATTTCTTTTTCAAATCAGGATGCCTTCAAAAGTGCAATGACGGGCTGAATTTATAATACCTGAAAAGGGTGAGTAATTATAGCACTAGTATCTTCCAGAGGACGTTTGTTTGCTAAACAACAAAAGAAATCGTGAAAGGTCAAAAAGTCTGGATCCTATCTACGAAAATAAAGATAATTACAACAGAAAAGCGAATCAAAGCAATAATTAAGGCAACGGAATTGTGTACGCAATACACCACTCGTTTAGTATATAAATCCATTAGGATGCGTCTTAAGATTTCATTCTTTACTTAGCCATCACTAATGAATTGTTTCTCATCTTTGATTGCCAAACACAATTCATTCTGTCTTAAAATGCTTCGTTTGTGCCTTTCCCTACAAAAATAACACACAAAATTAAAAAGTTCACACAAAATATGAAAACAAATTACAACAAATTGCATGGGTTGCCTCCATGCTAGAGCTAAATTTTTCGTCTTCAGCCAGACGTGACTGAAATTCATCTGTTAAGGAGGTTTCAATGTCATTTTGGATGTCCGATTAAAGATAATCTCATGAGCGTTGCTTTTGAAGGGTCTCTTCCAACGGTACAGTGGCAAAAAATATTTTGTCTCATTCAGTGTTTGTGCCACCTTTTTAATCTTTGTTGCTCCAGTGGTTCCTGAAAAGAAAGAAAGAAAATTATGAGGCCTCGTATGGTGCTTGACTTGGAATGGAAGTTCCATTCTGTCAAGCTTCTGGTTGATATCTTTGATTTGTATTTCCCAAAACAGCGATGTTTCTCCTGAATGCTCTGGATCTTTATTAAGGTCAGACATTTGCTCCTTCATTTGCTTTGTTTCTTGTTCCACCTGAGGATGAAAAGATGAGTCGGACATTAGGTCTTCATCCTCTGATTCGGGTGAATTGATTGACTCGGATAGATCTTCTTCAAACATGTGTGCAATGCAATTTCCAAGATCTTCGTTTTGAGGATACAGAATTTCATCCTCAATTTTTGATGCAGTTGGTACAAATATTTCAGCTTCATCCTCGTCAGAATCTGAATAATAGAAATCAAATCGAGACTTTGCCGGTTCGGGCTCCTGAACTGATACCTCTGGTTCTTGATTCTCCTCAGCCTCCTCTTCTGCTAAAGTGTCATAGTGAAATGTTTGGTACTCGAAGGCTTCATCTGTGTCATTTGAAGATGCTCCTTGAGGTATGTAGCTCTGGTTTTCTATTAATTGTTTGATCTGATCTGTCATTCTCTGTATGGACTCTGCGTTACTCTGAATTTGTGCATCAAATTGATCTGCCCGTTCTTTGAACATGTGAATCAATTGATCTTCCTCGGATGGTTCTGGTTCTTGATAAAGATCAAAGATAGATGGTGGATAAGATGGAAAATGTGGTTCTGTGAAATGTGATGGTTCTTCATACCATGAATGATTTTGATAGCTCTGCCACCCTGAATTGTAGTTGTACTCGCAATAATCACTTGGGTGGTTACCATTACATATGTCACATCTCCACATTGAGTTCTGATGAGCAAATGTAGTATTACTTGGTTCTGGCATCCAGTGATAATCATTGGGCTGGACAACAGGCCTCAGAAAACCGGACTGTTGCTTCCAGATGTGGGGTGTATCTTCTTGTAAAGCTCTTGATCTTTCAATCTCCCAATAATGTTCCATTTTTCAACCACCTGAAATAAAAGAAAGAAATAAAAATTACAGATAAAAATAAAGTAAATTGGATAGCTTCAAAATTAATAACTCAAGAAATATAAGTCCCCGGCAACGGCGCCAAAAACTTGACCGGCGTAAACACACACGTATAACGTAAGCGCACGTATCGTTCAAGTAGTATAAAAATATCGATCCCACGAGGACTTAATTCCTACTATTGTTATTAATTATAGATACTATTTATTTACAGGTATCTAATTATAGGGAGAAGGGAATTGATTGCTTTTGATTGGTTGAATGTGGTTTTGCACAATAAGTAAATAAATTAAAAGACAAAAGAAAATACTAAGGAAAATAACAAAAGACACTAAGATCTAGGGTCGTGAATCATTCTAATATCATTTTAAAGATGAAGTGGTTATTTTATGTTTGTGTAATAAATCAGTTTACTAACCTGGAATACTAAATTATGTGTAAGCCTCTGTCGATGGTCAGACACAAATACCCAATTTAACCTAATTGAACCATATGTCTATGTCAACCAAATTATCTGGATTCATTAAGTTTAAGTTCCAATTATGACTACCCCCGCCCGACAGGTATATTCCTATCCTGTAAGGAAATCTATTAAAGGGTTATCTATCCTCAAGGAAGATCGTGGGCTATTAAGTCTAAGGCTGAAACCTAAAATCTCTATGTCTAGTTCATTTTAGATTTACCACATCAATCTTATTGGTGATCAGACAACAAGAAGCATTAAGATTAAAACTTAATAAGTAAACCTTTAAATTACCCAAACTATAAAATAACCCCTTATAAACCGGTGATATTAAAAGTCATCACAACCCCAGATAACTAACACATAACTAGGGCTAGTAAAAACATAAAAGTAAAATACATAAAGTAAAAACTGAGAAGTAAATTACAATAAAATGCTAAGGTAAAAGGAATTACTTTTACTACTACTAATTTAGATATCTCCCATAAAATAATATATAAACTTGTGATAATATTACCAACCGACCAATCTGGCGGTATCCTGATTAAGTCAAATTAAGTCCAACCAGCCATAAAGGCGGAACCAAAATTAAATTACCAACCGACCAATCTGGCGGTATCCTTTATTAGTCAGGTTTAAACCAGATTAAAATTAAATTATCAACCGGCCAATATAGCGGTATCATTTTTAAGTCAGTATTTTAAATAGTGAATATATTATTTTAAAAGGAGATTAATCTAAATAGTAACAGTAAAAGAATTACCTTTCACCATAGCTGTGGGAAGTTACCTATTCATGGTGAATAGTACAAACTGTAAAAAGTAAAAAGTAAAAATTAAATTACTATTATTACAAAACGTAATTAAAATTATTTACAAAACTAAAAACTAAAAATAAAAAAAAAAAACTAAAAACTAAAGAATCTAGAGAGAGAAACTCTCTCTTTAGAAAGAATTAAAGAGAGAGGACGGTGGACTCAATTCTGAAATTCGAAGCTGAATTTATAGGCGCGGGTAAGCTTACAGCGTCGCGACGCCAAGGCCTTTGCCGTCGCTACGCTGGAACAGTGATGCGTGGCACGCTGAGGGCTTGACACGTTGCGAGGCGGCTAAGAGGATAAGGCGACACGTGGCGTGGCGGCTAAGAGCTCAATTATTATGCTGACGTGGCGATGACGTGGCGCTGACATGGCAAGGCGGCTGAGATCAATTGTCGGCACCGTAGGATTGCGACACGTGTCACGCTGTGATTGGCTGATGCTGACATGGCATGTTGACTCGGTTGACCATCTGATGTGGACGATGACGTGGCACGACGCGTGGCATAGTTGACTCATTGACCGACGACGTGGCGATGACATGGATGACACGTGGCACACGTGGCAATTGTGAGTGTCGGCACCATAGGATGATGACACGTGGCACGGCACACGTTAGCAGCTCGGCTATGATGGTGGCACGTGGCACGGCGCATTTTAGCAAAGTCAAACTTCTCAAATTCTGACCCGTTTACCCGGCGCAAGTTAGGCGTCGCGACGCTGATGACTTGGGCGTCGCGATGCGTGAAATGACCAAAATGCCCTTTTTGCCAATTTTTACAGATTTGCTCCAAATCACCTCCAGAATGTCCTGAAACTTTATTTATCTACAAAATAACACAAAACACATCAAAATATTCACAAGACTCAAGAAACTATACAAAATATTAGGATGAATGAGTGGGAAATAGTGATATAAATACCACTCATCAGAAACCTTTTTTCCTTTGCCCTACCTATATAAACAAACATTGAGCCACCTTCCCCAATAGTTGAAGCAATTTTTCCTTGAGCCAAAATCTCTCAAAGCTTTCAACCTTATTTGAATCCACCATTGAAGACTTATTCATCTTCTTGTCTTCTTCATTAATGGTGTATTCTATCTTTGTTAAACCTTCAACACAACTTAACCCAAATTCCCTAATCCCTTAGAGTTCTTTAGGAGGAAGTTTGGTAGTCGGAGTTCCGGCGTCAGAGGTGATACAATCTACTCAGAGACTTCAGACGTTCTGAAGAAAATCGTGGGTCTCGGGCTTGAGGAGTTGCCTTGAGTTCTTGCAGTATTGAGGTACTTGAGTCGGTGGAGTTGCCACCATAGGTCTTGACCATCGCTGTAAGTTTTTCTCTATATAGTGGATTCGGGTGGTAGCCTATACCCGGAGTAGTTTTTTACTCGCAAGAGTTTTCCACTTCGTCACCAAAATTATTATGTTGAATTTTATGTAATTATTTTATTTTCCGTAATTTATATTTTGCATTGAATTAATATTGTGGTTTTTATTGTTGTTAGTTGATTTGGTAATTGCCTGTTACTATTCCATAGTTACAGTAATCAGGACTTGTCCTGTTTATTGTCTGTTATTCCACAAAGGGTCAGAACCTTAGGATAACCCTGAATTTTCAATTGGTATCAGCGACTAAACTCGATCCTTGACCTATTAGCTATGAAACGTAGTCAACCCTTAAATTATCCGTCATTTTTTAATGGCACTGAATATTTACATTGGAAGGCTCGCATGAAAGCGTTCCTTGAGTCCTTAGATGAGAGGGTCTAGATGACTGTTGAACACTGGTGGAAACCTCTCGTTGTTGTTGTTAATGGGGTCTCTTCCCCAAAAGACAAATTGATCTGGACCAATGACGATTTTGATGCTAGCAATGGGAACAACAAGGCTATTAATGTTATACATGGTGCTGTGTGTTCTGCTGAGTTTAGGCGAATCTCAATGTGTGAGATAGCCAAGGATGCTTGGGACATCCTGCAGACTTTGCATGAGGGCACATGGTCTGTTAAAAATAATAGACTCCAGGATTTAGCTACTAGGTTTAAGGTCGCCAGAATGAAAGAGGATGAGACTTTTGATGAGTTTTATATTGAGATTAACGATATTGTTAACTCTAGTTTTAACCTAGGTGAGACAATTCCTACCAGTATGATAGTTAGGAAAATCCTGAGATCCCTACCTGATAAGTTCCTACCCAAAATCACCGTCATCGAGGAAAGTAATGACCTCTCGATCAGTTTAATTTAGATGAACTCGTAGGAAAACTGCAGGTTTATGAGAAAAATATTCCTGGTTATAGAGAGCTAAAAACGTTTGCGATGAAAATCACTAAGGAAGTTTTACATGATTCATCTAGTGATGATAATACCATAACGGATCGTGATTTGGCCTTATTTGCAAAGAAGTTTAAGAAATTTCTTAAACTTAAGAAGAGTGGCCATAGCAGTAACAGGGATAGGGATGATATGCCTAGAGAAATGAGGCATAGCAGGAAAGAGTCTAGAAAGGATAGGGGTAGTAGATCCCATGATGTCCAATGCTATGAGTGTGAAGGATATGGGCACATTAGACCTGAGTGTCCCACATATCTGAAGGATAAAGGTAAAAAAGACATGACAGCCTCTCCCAGTGATTCAGAAGGTGGCTATACTTCTGATGAGTCTCCTAAAGAGAAGAACAATTATATGGCTTTTATTGCTAGTGTGACCGGTGAGAGGAACAAGTAGGTTAGTGATTCTGGTTTAGAATCCTCTCACAGTGAGTCAGTTGATGTGGATAGTCTTCAGGTAGCTTATACTGAACTGTTTAATGAGAGTTTAGCTATTAAGAAGACTAATATAGAGGTCAGTAAAAGGCTGAAAATTGTAGAGCTAGAAAAGAATGAAGCTCAAGCTAAATTTGAGCAAAGCCTTTTGATGGCTGATGACCTAGAGGAGAGGAATAGAGGCCTAGTTAATAGAGTCCAAATATTAGAGACCGAACTTGAAGATGCTAGAACCCAATTGTCCGTATTTTCTAGTGGAAATAAAAAGGTGGACCATATGTTAGGTATTATTTTTTAGCCTAACTGTAATAAAACTTCTTCTTCCAAAGCTGTGTCTGTAGCAGCTAAACGTGACTTAGGTAAGAAACATGTTGTTTGTAGTCATGTTTCTCCTCCTGTTGTTCCTCATCATGTGTCCCAACCTCAATCTAGAGGTGTTATGGGTAAACCTCGATCTCATCCGAGGTTTGTGCCTGTGTTCCATCATTGTGGCAAGACGGGACACATTCGGCCTAAGTGCTACATGTTTCACAAGCAAAAGAAGAGGCCTAAAAGTGTGTCACTTAGATTTGACTCTTCAAATTTAACTTCTCAAGTTTCTGCACTAACTAAACAAGCTCAATTTCTTAGTGAGAAACTTTCTTTGTTGACTAGGAATTCTCAAGTGGATGAGGTTCCTAGAAAGGTTTGGGTTATGAAGCAAGATGAATTCCCATCTTCTTCTGCGTGTCCTGATGGACATGATGAGAGTGCACTTCGGTGTAACTCTGCTTAAAAGATGCATTTTTATTTTCCCATTACATGTGTGCGTGCGTGTGTTTTATGTTTTTGTACGTTTATTTTCTTGTCACTGCATATGGGTGTGTGTGTTTTTGTTATGTGTCCCTTGGTATATAGGATGGAAATCCGGACATAAATTTCATAGCTGATTCTGAATGGACGGTAGTATGATCTGCACTCGGGATACAACTCCACGTACCATTGGATACTGTCAAGTCATTTTGTGTCTTTATTTTTTTGTGTTAAAACTGAAAAATAAAAATAAAAATATAATTTGAAAAAGACCAAAAATATTTTTATGGATTTTTAGAGCATGAATAACATGTGCATGTGATCCTGATTTGTATGATATATGGTTATGCATGTATAATATGCTGTTATTTTTTTTATGCTCTATATGCATATATGTATGTGATAAAAGCTCTTGGTATATCTTGTGCTTACAATTCACATACACGATTTTATTTTATCAAGGCTTGATCGCATGTATGAGTTTTTGGACTGGCAATCTAATTTCTACCATACTTTGTTTACTGAATAGTGTGACCTTTGACTAGATGACCTTGCTATCCCCTTATAAAAGCAAAAAGAAACAAACAAAAAAATTATTGTTAAATGAGACTCAAGTGCAAAAGAGCCAATGTGGCCAAATTCAAAAGATAAGGGAAAAAATCCTTCACTCGAAAGAATTATTAAATATGAGCTCATGATATTTATGGGGTAAATAATATAGCATGCAACCAATGTTTCTTATTTTCAGATCCTAGTGGTGTTGGGTTTGAACACCTATTTTGTGGACTTGGTTTGTTTAGAGATGGATTTCTTTGGCTGTGTCCAGCTCATAAAATAAGGTCGTAAGCCTTGATTCGTTGTGCATTTTTTTTTCCACGCAAGTGCTTGATATGCTTTGGTGTTTATGTCATATGCATAAGTGTTGTATTTAGCCACTTTTAAAAATGATGCATATTGTTTCATGTCATAAACAGCTGAATACTGACTGGGTATCATTGTATCTGCTTGAAATGTTGTTTCAGTCAGTTTTGACAGGATTTTTTTTTATCTCAGTATGTGTATGTGTGTGTTTCATGCCATTGCATACCATTTTTTTCTTTTCCAATTGGAACCTCAATTGGACAACATGAGATAGAGATTTCAGAATGATGTTTACTCTTTTGCATATTCTAGAAGATTTAGAGCTCCAATTGACATGAGGTTAGTTACATTAGAAAGTAGACTTGAAGACGATCACGTACATATAAAGAACTCATGATTTGGCCAAGATACGAGAAAGTTACAAGCGTTTTAAGTTGCACCTGAAAACCAGTCAGCGACTGCATTCGTGTGGCGTTCGTACTTGCGTTCGAACGTTTTCGAAGCAGAAACTTTACGTTTGAGTTGCGTTTGAAGTGCGTTCGAACCTCCCTGCATAAGTAGGTTATCTTAGACACGTTTTTAAGCCAAAATAAGACTAGGAAACCCTTTTTCCTTTGCCTTACCTATATATACAAACATTGAGCCACCTTCCCCAATAGCTGAAGCACTTTTTCCTTGAGCCAAAATCTCTCAAAGCTTTCAACCTTATTTGAATCCACCATTGAAGACTTCTTCATATTCTTGTCTTCTTCATTAATGATGTGATTCCATTTTTGTTAAACCTTCAACACAACTTAACCCAAATTCCCTAATCCTTTAGAGTTCTTTAGGAGGAAGTTTGGTAGTCGGAGTTCCGGCGTCAGAGGTGATACAATCTACTCAGAGACTTCAGAGGTTCTAAAGAAAATCGTGGGTCGCGGGCTTGAGGAGTTTCCTTGAGTTCTTGCAGTATTGAGGTACTTGAGTCGGTGGAGTTGCCACCATAGGTCTTGACCATCGCTGTAAGTTTTTCTCTATATAGTGGATTCGGGTGGTAGCCTATACCCGGAGTAGTTTTTTACTCGCAAGAGTTTTCCACTTCGTCACCAAAATTATTGTGTTGAATTTTGTGTGATTGTTTTATTTTTCGCAATTTATATTTTGTATTGAATTAATATTGTGGTTTTTATTGTTGTTGGTTGATTTGGTAATTGCCTATTATTATTCCATAGTTACAGTAATTAAGACTTATCATGTTTATTGTTTGTTATTCTGCATAGGGTCAGAACCTTAGGATGACCCCGAATTTTCAGTATTTTTTTATAATTGGTGGTTTTATACAGCAAAATTGAGAATACAAATATTATTTTTTAATATATATTTTTAAAATTAAAAATGTGTTCAGTATCATTTTCAAAATAATAATCATGAAATTGAAAAAAGTAAAACTTATTCGATAAAATTATCTTTTGCAATAAATTTATGAAATAAATATTAAGTAATAATTAATAATTTTACATTTAATAAATAATAATTTTGTATTTATTAAATAATAATTTATTATTTTATTATTTTATTATTGTTATATAATAAAAAAAAAATAGTAATATAATAATAATAATAATAATAACAACATTAATATAGAAATAACTAATATTAATTACTAATGATTATTATTTTTTATTAGTGTTATCAATAATTATTATTATTGCTATTATTATTTTGCTTATTATTAATTACTATTATTATTTTATTTAATATTAAATATACATTGCTATTATGTTAATTATTATATTAATTTTTAATTTTTATAATAAAAATTTATTATTACTTAAAATAATAACAATATTTATAATAATTATTATTATTGTTATTTTAAAAATTATTTTTTATTTTTTTATTAAAAATAGAGAATGAATTTTACAATTTCAAAAATATTTTTTAAGATTCACTATCGAATGAGTGTTTTCTATTTTCTGAATTCAAACAACAGGGAAAAAAATATTAAAAAACGATAAGGAATGAAGACAAGACAAAACAAGATGCATCAAATGACCAAAAGTCCTATTTGTTTGTTGAATATTGAGAAAGATGTAAGACTAAAGGGTCATTCATATTAGTATTGGTCATGTTAACGAGTGTCTTAAGAACACATATTAAGAATCTATTTTAGGAAAATTTTCACATCATTTTTATAAAAAAAAATATATTAAATATTAATTATTTTTCATTTTTCCATGAAAATTTTCCTAAAAAAGATCTTTCATAAGTGTCCTTAGGACATTCGTTAGTATTTCTCATATAATATTATAATAAAAAAATTATATGAAACTATAATTAAAAAAATTTAGAATGGGTAGTAGACAGACAAACCTACTTTAAGATACTCCTGATAAATCTTCAATTGATTTGATAGGAAGCTGAAATTTAGTAATAATTTCTCTCCGGTATATTTTTTCAATAGTGAGATGTTTTTGCATTAATCTCTGTTTGTTTCTTATTCAAATAGAATTTTTATTAGAAGTTAGAATTTTTAATAAAAAATTATTAGGTGTTGAATCATAAGTTAGAATTTTTATTAAAAATTATAAAATTATTTTATTGGAAATTTTTTTTAAAAGGTATGTTATAAAAGAAATGAAATAATATTATTAAATTAATTAATGATATTATAGACAATTTAATTATTTAAAAAAATTAAAATTTTTACTCCCAAAAGTCCAAATTTTGAGATTTTACTAGTAGAGATAAATAGTATTTTTAATCCTCAAAAGCTCTTCTTAAATTACAATTAAATACAAAAATTTTGAAAAGAATTTTAGCATTAAAAAATCTATTTTAATTATACAAAATTATTAGGGGATCGTGGGCTGAAGCTGACACGCAAGTAAAGTGAAATTGAGAATAATAGTTAGTTCAGGAGGTTTTGTCTATCATATAATAGCACAATTATAATTAGAAAGTTTAGCCTATCATAAATCTTCACAATAAAATAAAGCAACGAGACATAAATTTAACGTGGTAAAACCTCCAATATGAGGGAAACATCCACGGGCAAAAGTAGAAGGATTTCATTATAGTAGAAAGAATTTTACAATATCTCTATAACATGAGGAGTGAACAATCTCACACTCTCTTAAAATGGGAGAATTACAACTCTCTCACAAACCTTTAAGAATAAACTATATTTTTCTCTCTTAGAATATAGAGGATTTGGTTGAAAATGGAATTAAGAAAATAATTAAATGAAGCCTCTATTTATATGCATGAGATTCATTGTGTAAATCGTAAATTTAATTTTTATTATTTTCTTTTATGCATATGAGACACACCCACAAATTTAATATATATTTTCTTAAATCATTTTCACATTTCGGGGCAACCACCTTTGACTTTAACAATTCTCTCACTTGGAAACTTGATTGAGAACCAACCAGTTTCCACACCATCAATTCTACTATGTCGTCTTCAAGCTGCTTACGTTTCTGCTAAGCCATCAGAGGATCTACCATACAAACTTGTCTGTATTGATAGACTTAGTCATTACGTCTGCAAGGTTCTCATTGGTGTGTACCTTCAATAAGTTCACACTGCCTTACTCCACTACTTCACGAATAAAGTGGCATTGTACCCCTATATAAATAATAATGTATACATAAATAGTCTGTATACGTGAATAGTATTGTATATATGAATAGCATCGTATAAGTGAATAGTATTATATCGTATATGTGAATAGTCTTCGTGAATAGTAACCTTGAACCTGAAGCGCTGATACCACTTGTAAGAGAACCTTGGACACCACCTATCTCAATATTGGTATGATATTGTCCACTTTGGGTCAAAGCCTTCATGGATTTTTATGAAGATACATGTTCATCCTTATATACTCATGATTTTCACCATTCCTAACCAATGTAGGATTTTATTTGCTCATAACAATCTTCCCCTCAAACAAATAACCATCGAGCCTCCCCTCAAATGATCATCCATATGTCCACTCTAGCCCATGCCAACTCCTCTTCACCGTGTTGGGATTATGACACGTCCATGAAAATTGGAGCACACCGTCTATCTAACCGAGCACATCCACGGATCACGATCGGGGCTAACCATCTTTTGTTGTGCATTCCGATGATTCATTCACCTGGCTAACTCAAGGGCATGGCTTTGATACCACTGTTAAGGGATCATGGGCTGAAGCTAGCACACAAGTAAAGTGAAATTGATAATAATTGTTAGTTCGGGAGGCTTTGCCTATTATATAACAGCACAACAATAATTAGGAGACTTAGCCTACCATAAATCTTAACAATAAAATAAAACAATGAGACACAGATTTAACGTGGTAAAACCCTCAATGTGAGGGAAACATCCACGGACAAATGTAGAAGGATTTCACTATAGTAGAAAAAAATTTATAACATCTCTCTAACACAAGAAATGAACAATATCACACTCTCTTAGAATAAAACCTGTGCATCACCAGCTGTTTCGCCGCGTGATGCCACCAGCGGGTTCGCATTCGACGACTTCGCTGCTCGACAGCAGCTGCTCCGCCTGCTGTTTGCCGCTTCTATCATCAAAGCTTCAGATGTTTTTCAATAATAATATTGTTGTTTGATCAGATTGAGTGGGTATGAAACTGTGAATCCCGGATATACAGAATTTGATTTGCATATTTTTTATATTTTTTTAGGGTTAAATTTTCAGTTTCAATAATAATATTAATATTGTTTGTTATTTAACAGGTCGGTAACTAAAATTTAAGATTTGTTTTTATGGAGGATGCGTCTCTTAAAAGAATCTGAAACAATCAAAAATTTCACCTTATCCGTTTAAATTTATTTCGGGTAATTTATCGGTATGATTTTTTAATTTTTAATTTTTTTTCAAATGATTTTTTCCCCATGAATTATTAGTACTTCTCTGCTTAGGGATAAAATTATTCCTAATTTTAAATGAGAGTTTACTCATATTAAAAATTGTGTGTGTTTTGTGCCAATCTCTCGAGTTGGAATATATATACATAAATAGGCATCCCACAATGCTCATGGTCTAGGTTTGCAAAAGTTGATTCCCAAAATCAAATATTTTTTATTAATATTTTTTAAAATATTAGAAAATTTTAATTTCTTAAATTTTAAATTAATATTTTTATTATATTTTTTCCAGATCCAAACTTAAAATAAAAACATTTAAAATATACTTAAGTTTTTCAAAATCCAACCCACTCCTATCAATTTAGTCTGCTCCAAATTCTTCACAGAATGGTAAGATAACGATAGTCAGATGTGCCAAGACTGTCTCTGTTTTTATTTCTTTCCAGATTTGGATGATTATGAAGCATGCATATGTTGACTTTGAAAGTTTTTGAATGGGTAAATGCTGTTTTAGTTCATATAGTTTTAACTAATTACATAGTTAGTTCTTATATTTTTAAGTTATACAAAAGGTCATTGTCTATGCACAGCTCTAACTTGTCTCAACTATTTCCACTTGGTTGATGGAATTCTACCTCGCTTAGATCTTTTTGTCTGAGGTCCTCTAGTTTCAGTAGGTTTGTCATTATCCAAATCTGTGGATGATCATGTAACTTCTAGTAGGATGATCATGTAACTTCTAGTAGAATGGATTGTTGCTCCTCCTGCTCAACAATCTTTTCTGTAACTTCTGATGGAGCGGACTATGTCTCCCTCTACTTGACATCCTCATTTGTCTCCTCTAGTTCTGCTTTTGAAATTTTATCGTGCACCATATATGTGGCCAATTATGCTTGTGTTGAATACCTGAGTGGCTGACCCTGAACCTGAATGTCTGACTCTGAATTTGAATGAGTGACCCTGAATTGGAATGATTGATCCTGAACATGAATGTCTGATCCTGAATTTGAATGATTGACCCCGAATATGAATGACCGGCCCTGAATCGGAATGATTGACCTTGAACTTGATTGGCAGACCCTGAGGACTAATCCTGAATGTTGAAACTAGCCCTAAATGACTAACTCTGACTTTGAATAGTTGATCCTAACCCTGAATGTCTAAGTCTGATTGTCTAAAGCTGAATGATTGAACATGGATGACTAATTTGGAATGTTTTGGATAAATTAACATGAATATCTGAATTTGGAGGTCTGATTCTAAATTACAAGCCCTAATTGAATTAACCAGATGTTTCTGGAAGCTTAATCTAAAAAAAAAAAAAAAAACAGCCTCTTGGAGTGATTCTTGATAAACGACTCGAAGCATTTTTGTGCTCCAAAAAAGTAATTTGTATGTTTTCCCTTAATATTTGAACATATTGGATTGATTAGGTTTAGCAAAACAAAAATAATTTTTAAATTTTTTTTCCCTTTGATTTATTTGTTTGTTTGATGATTTCTGAATTTGCTGCCAGACCCTGATTTCGGACCCTAATATCAGACCCTGAGGACTGACCTTGACTAGTTGATATTGAATAACTGGTTCTGAGATTAATCATGCATTGCTAAATCTGAGTGGTTGATCCCGAATCTGAATGTCTAACTCTGATTCTGAATGAGTGACCCTGAATTGGAATAACCGATCCTAAAATGTCTAACCCTGAATCTGAATGACTAACATTGAATCTGAATGACTGATCCTGAATTGGAGTGACTGACCATGAACCTGAATGTCTGGCCATGTCTGACCCTAAAGTCAGACCCTGAAGATTAATCTTGAATGCTGATTCTAGCCCTGAATGACTAACCTTGACCCTAAAAAGATGATCTTAACCATAAATGTCTGAGTCTGATTGCCTGAAGCTGAATGACTGAACACGGATGACAAATCCAGAATACTTTGAATGACTTACATGAATGTATGAACTTGGAGGTCTGATTCTGAATGACATGCCCTGATTGAATTAAATCTGAATGTCTGAACATGAGGGTCTGATCCCGAAGGACTGACCTTGATAACAAACCCTGATAGCTGGTCTTAATGAATAATTTCTAATACATGCCCTGATAACTGACTCTGAATGAGTGGTTCTTGATGATTTAAATTCATCATTTCATTGTTGCTTTAGTTGACATCTAAGACTTTTTGGAAACAAACAATCCAATAATGCTACTATAATCAAATGAAAGCATCATAAATTAGTTGCAATACTCAAAACATACTTCCACAACCTCATGCTTTCGCTCTTTGGCCTGGAATCTTAACAAAAACAGACACGTGTTAATCAAGCTCTGTTTGGTAACAAAGAGAGTGGAAATTGTGAGAAGTGATAAAGAGACCTTTCGCTTCCAGCAAGGATCGTCTGATTCAGATAAAAAGACTCGACGTTTTGATTTCGGTTATGGGAAAATTTTGATTGGAGAAAAGAAATGGCAACGACGAGGTTTAATGATTCATCGTTGATGAGTTTTTTTTTCCCTTTTCTTTTCGATGAGCTTTACTTATGCTTTATAGACATCTCCAAAAGAAACTCTCCAATCAACTCCAATGATCTAAATCTAGGCTTGAAAATCTCTTGTAAACCAGCCAAATCAACCATTAGCACAAAACACTTTGTAGACAAATCAAATCTACCAAAAACAACCATAATTTCAGTCTAATTTTTTCCACATTCTTCAATACTCATATCGAATCTCTCAAAAGGTATCTATAAATTCCTATAAATGTATGGCTTTGTCTTGAGGGCTGGTTTAATTTTTGGGATAAAATGAATGCTGCCATCAATTTTTACTTTGTAGGCTGGTGAATTTTTTAGGTCGAATGAATGTTGTCATTGATCATTTTTGTTTTGTTTTCCTGTTCTCTAGACAACA
>SKCR01039084.1:0-77903 GCA_019454045.1 Zanthoxylum bungeanum | reverse complement strand
CCCAACAGATGGGTCTTGAAACATGTTCTTCGTGATCTTTGAGATATTAAGAATGAGTTTCTTATTCATGGAGAATTTAGTTTGCAACCATAAATTCAGATTAGTTTTGATCTTAATTATGACATTAGACTGTCTATGTCATATAAAGTCAGAAAAGATACAATGGGAGTGTCACTATTGATTCTACTAATCTAGTGGAATCAGTTGCGACTTTTGAAGTATTGACTTAAGAATTTGCAAAGTAACCCCAATGATTAGAAATATTAATATTAGTTTTGTGCTTGCGGTTATCTTATAGTATTTTGGATTTGATCCATATATACTTGGACAACTCAACAGCTATAGCACAAAACTGATATAGCGTATGAGTCACATTGATGTAGAATTTGGATTCTGCAGAATATGAATGATGCTGGCTAAGGAAAACGATTGGGTTTGTTGGACATACTTGATTTTTTAAGCGGGCTTCCTTGTTGTTGCCTACCTCTTGAGTGCTAGGTGAGCTCTTGAGGGCCATGAGTATGTGATACACGTTAAGATGTGTATTCGTGGATTGGCACTAGGGCAAGTGGGAGAAATTGTTAGGGTCGGTGCTCAGAGTGCCAATCCGGATCGTATTTATGTCCGATTCATAAATACGAGCAATTCTACTTCCATAATATTACTAATTTAATGGTAGCACCCATGTATTTTATACAGTTATTTGATCTAATTACGATTAGATATCTGATTATGATTAGATCGAAACTAAATCTGATTTAGTGATACGTGTATATTAGACAAAGACCCTAGAATTTAAAATGTAGTGCGCAGTTACAACGTAGTTTGTAATTGAAATTTGGAAGCACACTATAAGATGTATATCCTTAAATAAAGTTCTTGGTCAAGATTTACTAACACGGGTCATTTATATCGTGACTTGGTCCGATGGTTTATCCCAATGAACCATGAGTATCGGGAGACTCGTATAGATATGTAGGTATTTATTTGATAAATACTGAATGATTCATTGATGATTTCCTAATATATAGTACACAAATGTCAATAGAAATCTTCACGAGTTGAACGAGCATATTGGTCCTTCGACTTGAGATACCACAATATGATATATGAGTTATTCTCCACACTTTGATGGCAGTCACGTCACCGATCTATTCATGATTAGACCTCCGCATGTTCGTTGGGTGTGGACTGATGCTCATGATATCCAGTGCGTATCAAGAGAGGATCCGTCAGTCCTTAGTACAGGGCATAATCATCCTACACGTGTTTGCGATTTATTAAATCCATGGTCGTGGTATAACTTCGGAAATTAGTTCCGAGTGTTATTTAAAGATCATAAATTGAAAGTCGACTATATTATACCGAACGGATTTGACGTTCCCATCTATATCTCAAGTATAATATAGATAGCTTGTGACAGAAGGATTATACGTATGCAGTGACCTCGGCTTGCATAGTTTAGTGAGATTATCTGTGATCGTCATAATTCATGAGTGGGTGAATTATGGACACAAAATTGGATTTCGTGACGGATAAACCTAAACTTAAAGAGTCCCATAATATGAAGTGTACTCGTTGAGCACTTGGGCAACACGATATGAATAATACGGATTATTCATAATACTTCATTAGATTAAATGAGTTAATTCGAATCGTTTAATCGGTTAAACGATAACACATGCATAGGGTAATTTTAGTCAATTGTAATTACTGTGTATTTGTATTTGATACATAATACGATTAGATACACATTAATTAATCGTCAAATAAGATTTTGACACATGCAATAAATATATGTATTTTTTATTTATTGTAAATAAAATACATATACAATAATAATTATATTAATTGATTATTTGGATATTTAATTGTTAAATATTTGAATAATTAATTAATTAAACTTTTTCCATAAATGTTATGAAATTTGTCCAATTATTATTGGTTTACATGACATTATTTAAATTAGACTTTATGTGTGCAATTTTGATTGATTAATATAAAGATTAATATAGTTTAATTGGATTAAATTTTCAAAAGGAAAACTTTGCCCCCATTAGTCGGTCATGTATATTAAAAAAGGGGGGAAATGTTTTCTTCTTCGTTCTTGCTTCCATCATGGCCGAATACACTCCAAAATAAACCATAGGATTTGCTTGTTCAAATCCATGAAGAAATGAAGGAAAAAAATTCAAGAAAATGTTTAGCAAAACAAGAGATTAAAGGTAATCTTTTATAACCCTAATCTTGAAATTTAGTTTCATGTTTTCTTGAATTCTTAGAATGGTTCTATGGTTCCTTAGTTTCTTGAATTTTGGGGCTTTTTATGTTGGTTGATGGATTTGGAAGTTTAAAGCATGTATGAAGTAGTTTTGGTTAATATTATTGTAATATTAGTCCAATTTGTTCATTTGATTACATGTTGTCATTCTAGAGTGTTATGACCACTTTTTTAATGCCTAGAATTATTCTTGGGTTGTTCATATGTGGTGACTTGATTTGGTGTTGAGATTAATTTGATTAATGTTGAAAAATTGGATTTAAAGCATGAAATTTGGGATTTTCGATTTCTGGATCAGATCTGAATAAACTGGAAATTTTGTGATGAATTTGATGTCATATGAATGTATTGGATGTGTTTTGGGAGTTGGAACAATTTCCGGAAAGTGTTTCGGAGTTGAAATAAACGAAAACGGCCAAAAATGGCGTTACCGGGTGACTTTTGAGGCAACCGGGTAACGACTGTCCAAATAGTGAGTTCGTCACTGTTCGGGAAGCCCATGAACTGCCCTAACACTATTGGGGCTGACTTGGACAGTCCCTATAAGTGTTGGGTGGTCGGTTCGGTCAAAAACGCGTTTTATGCCATTTTGCGGAAAAACGTTTTTCGTAAAGGTTTCGCGACATTTCATATATATTTATGTCATTATTTGATATCGAATAAATAGGTTTAGGTGAAATATGAATTAATTATTCATATTAGATGTTGAATAATTTATTCGGTAATTTGAAAAAGTTTTAAATTACGATTTCGCCCGAACCGCGCTTCCGCTGCGCCCTTCGCCCCGAAACCCCAACAGCTCATTTCTTATACTTTGTTCCAGCCGACCCCGACCTTCACCAATCTATCTAAGCCAAACGAAACCACAAATTCTAACTCTTCTCTAGTATTTGCATCCAGTCTACTGCTGATGCCTCCTAGTTTCTATGATTTCCATCTCATTCCATCGTCTTAGTGTGTTGATTACTTTTTGTACTGCTCCCCACAGACGGTGCCAACTGTTGACGACTATTTTTCATTCCAATGGAAATATTGGAAACTTACCCCTCGAACAAACCTCCTCCAACTGTGAATTTTGTTTGATTGTGAGAACCACACAAACTTAGCAAAAGATAAATTATCACATAAATAAAGATTTACGTGGTTCGGTGGAGAGTAGTTCCAACCTATATCTATGAGACAAAGAGGATCGCTTTTATTAAACTCAGGGTAAATACCGACCCGAGCAACTAACAAGGGATTTACACAAAGGTTTACAGCAAATAACCCATCGAATTTATTATGTAGTCGGGTACACAACTTATTTTCTCACTCTATCACTTATTTTTTTTATAAGCTTTGTTCACAAATTACAAGTGTTGGAAAATGTAAAAGTTGTTAACCATTTCTAATGTGGCTTACATCTGTTTATATAGACTCTCGAATCAACTATTAAAACCGACTCTGACGTTAATTCACGTCACTAAATCATCATTACAACCCTTAGTCATTATTTTTATTATCTTCTCAACCAATCAAATAAACTTATTCCTCTGCTACTGCACCTGCCTATGGCGGCCTCTGCTCTGCCACTGCATCGGCCTATGGCAACTGGCAGGTTCTACGACCATTGTGAACTGTTGCTTTATCTCCTCTATCATTAGCCTCCTAGACGCACCCCTTCCTAGGTAGGGCGTATGTCATGCTACTTCCAAACTGATCGGCCATCATCCCATATTCGTTCCTCGGGTTGAGTTATTGAGACAACTGGCACTCTTTCAAACCCAGAATCTCTATGTCGTCGGGTCATACCCATACTGGTGATACATCATCGGGTCAGGTTATATAAACTTTAAGAGCACCACAAAATCGTCATTTAAAGTGGTATGGTTAGGTACCACCATCACTTGTCTTGATCCAGAATCTCTCCATGGGAAACTTTCACACCATGGTTGGGTCATGCTTCATCATTCCTCTTATCTCTGGACCGTTGGGCCTTTCCATCCATTTGGTTGGGGAGTTACTATAATACCCTTCAACCTCCCTCAGGCTAAGGGCTTGCAAAAAATCACCATCAATATATATTATAAAAATATTTTCCAATGGGAAACCTAGTAACGCCCGCTAAGATTGGCGAATGGGCCAGACTTTGAAAAGTCTAATCATATTTAAGCCCATTTACCAACCCGTTGCCTGATGCTTCGACTAGTCCGCCTACTCATGCCCCAAGCCGACTTTGAGGGATAGACAACTTACACTACGTCTAGGTTTTAATTTTAGAAAAAAAAATCTGGGGATAAATTTGTGGCTTAGCATCCTCAAATCCTTTTAAGGGATAATAATAATAATAATAATAATAATAATAATAATAATACTACTAATAGGAAAAAAAATATATTTTATATCAAAAAGAGAAAAGGAATGTAAAAACAGTTCGGATATCAAATATCTATTATTACATTTCTAAATTTTATTAATATTTTGTTAATTTTGATCGGTGTCGATATATGAGTTTTTAATTCATTTCATATCCAAGGAATTTTTTCAAAGATAAATGGTGTGATTAACCGCATAATGAGATTTAGTTAATCGTGCTTAAGGAAAATTCTTCAAGTCTCAAGAACAATCGAGTTAGGTTAATTGAATTCTAGAGTTAGGTAAACCACATCTATGACAGTGAACATGTTTTGGAACATTTTGAGTTTGACTAACCGAACTGGAGAGTTCAGTTAATCGAATTCGTAACAATACATTTCAAGTTTGAAGGTCACTAGTCTTGAACGTAAAGGTACCCTTATAAATGATGAGGTACATCATTATTTCTTGATGTCATTTCATCTAAAGAACATGTTTGTTCATTTGAAGAAACTTGAAATTCAATTGAAAATTCAAATTGAATTAGTGCAATCTTTGGGTTTGAATTGCATCCTTTCAAAGACATTCATCCATGCTCTATTCTTGATGTCATTACAGGGATGGGGTTGCGGCAGAGGAGAACAGACACAATGGTGCCGCTCAGGATTGCCAAAAGGAAAATTATGTGTGTTCAAAAAGGTGACAAAAGAACTTCCAAAATTATATAATTTTAAATGAAAAGAAAAAATTAATTAAACAAAGGACCAAAACCAAGTAATTTTGAAAGTTATTTAATTACTCTTTCATACAACTATTACTGTGTCTGCTGAAAAAAAAATTATACTGACAGTAACAGAGATTAAATTGAACCCCCACATGATCCAATGCTTTTGAAACAAACATTAACCATTGTCCATTATAACCAAGGAAAAAAAAGTGCCAGGACTTGCACAATCCCCCACTAAACACACTGCTAAAAGACCAAAATATAAATTTTCCATTAGATCAACAAGAGCCATGTAAGAAGGAAAAAAAAGTGATATCCAATTTACAAGACTCCTATTATAGACGGATCTGACAAGTCTGGAAAAGGTATTGATGTACAGTCTTAACTTTATTTTTTTCACACAAACTATTTCTAATATTCGAATATGTGATCAAGCAAATAATAAGTTAACATTTGACCATTGTATTAGACACAACCTTCTAAAGAAAGAATATATGAGAGCGAGAGAGAACAAATGAGGCAGTTCTGTCTACTACTAGAATCATCCATTCGTGTGAGTTGAAGACCACTAGCAAAATGAGCCTACTTTCTCTGAGTTAGAATTTAAGGCAAATGTAGTGCAAGTTGTTAATTTATTAAAAGGACTTCATGGCACATACTAAGGACAATTATTCTTTCCTGGGAATCTAACATCTGGAATTAAATATTATGATCTACTCCAATGGATCGGGAAGCATCCTAAACAATTATCTCCCGATGACATTTTTAAAAGAGACGGTTAAAAGCTTAAATCAAAATATCTTAGGCTATTCACTTTACAAATTCCATCAGCTCATGACAAACCTGCACCAAGATCATGAAAATGAAATGCCAAGAATCTGCAATATTTGACAATGTTGGCTTCATTGAGCTGAGGAATTGCCTGTCTCGGGTTAGTTCACAATTTCAACCGAATATCCTCTTCCAATCCAATTCCATGCTGAACACACCCCCAAGCAGCACACACCCCAATAATGAAGCTCGGTTTCAGCCATGAGTGGACACTTGACTCCACCACAGAACTCGAGCATCTCCTGTACAACACAAGCGCAAATACAGGGGGAAAATGATTATGCCTTCCTCAAAGCGTCAACTACCACTACGATTATTGCTATCCACTAGCAAGTGTCAACTACCACTACGATTATTGCTATCCACTAGCAAGTGTCAACTACCACTACGATTATCGCTATGCTCTACAAAAACATCAACCCAATTGACCCATAGCTAATATGCTCCACTGCTATTGTATCAGAAAAAGCCTTCAATACATCTCTTACCCTTCAAATATGCAAATCAAAGCAAACAATGCTACAATCAGTATATGGCTAGTGGCATATAAATATAATTCTTCCCTATGCTGTCAAAGGCGGAGCAAGGCGTTCTGATAGTTCAACCCGCTCAAGTGCTGCCTTTGATCAGTCAAAGAATGGGTTGCCTAGTCAAATATACAGACTTTTATTGCTGCCTATAGCCGCCTAAGCGGCCGTTTGAAAAACCCGCCCAGAGTGGCACCTTTAACAACATAGATTCTTCAAAAGGCCAGATAAAAGTCATAACGCAATCAAATCAGCGTAACAATATAGCTTAACATACTACGACAAAAAAAGGAAAGTTCTACAAGTAGAAAATTATAAGCACGCCAAATTTAAACTACA
The DNA here is from genome assembly GCA_019454045.1 of Zanthoxylum bungeanum. Lineage (NCBI taxonomy): Eukaryota > Viridiplantae > Streptophyta > Magnoliopsida > Sapindales > Rutaceae > Zanthoxylum > Zanthoxylum bungeanum. Next base: position 70,864 of record SKCR01039084.1, on the reverse strand, counting down.
CTCAACAGAAAATAAAGTATAATAAGGGCATCGACCATGCCTTGAAACTACTCTTATTGCTAGCAAAATAGAAAACAGCAAACTACTAGGATTCAAGCAATCCAACCGGTCCCAAAGTGCAATGGCGTCAACTTGAGCTGCGCCCCTTTCTGCAGGAAATAGGAGACCACCACGACCTCTTCGACAAAGAGAAGGGTCTACAGCAGATAGATAAGATTCAGTTCACTAGGAGGGATCAAATCACTGTTGTTGGGTTTGTCGGGACTGAGCACCACCGTATCCACCACTATAACCAACTTGCCCACCATGAGGACCATTTCCTTGGGTACCATAATTTCCAGAAGCTTGTGACGGATCAGATCTCCATGATGCATTTCCATACCCTGAATTTCCGCTGGCATCACCATAGCCACTGCCCATGTAGCTGCCACCACTCCCTTGTAATTCTCCCCCACCTTGGTAACTAGCATTACTATTCGGGACACTCCCAGATCGCCCTCCTACAGCCCCATAGCCGGAGGGATTCCCATAAGATCCATCACTTCCACCATACCCACCATAGCCATAGCCTTGATTCCCATACCCTGTGGCTCCACTAGGAGATTGACCAGCAGGCGCTGAACCAGGACCACTGTTGCTGCCACCAGCACTTGCAGCACCCCAAGCAGTAGCATTCCCATAGCTCATGGCACCATAACCAGAGGGAGCTTGTGTGCCCCATGAACTTCTAGGCGCACCTGGGCCACTTGTATAGCCGGGATTGGGTACATTCGGGTTCCCATAGGGGGTACCAGCTAGGCCACCGTATAAAGTATTTGTACCACCATAACTTCCATAACCACCATAACCAACACTATTGCTGGATGGACCATACCCGTAACCAGATGCACCATACCCAGAGGAACCATATGGAGGAAAGCCACTTCCAGCATTCTGAGGCTGCATGTATCTGTTAGATTCCAAACGACTTTCAAATGCACTTGCATTTCCACCAGAAGCATCATAACCCTGATAACCACCAAAACCTCCCCCGCCACCACCCATGCTACGGTTACCTCCACCTGGATTGGAATCTTTGGGAAGAGCCCGTTTTACTTCAACTTGCTTACCATTCAAATCATGGAAAGTCTTTTGTAAAACCCTGTCGACTGCATCTTCAGTGTCAAAGGAGATAAAGCCAAACCCACGAGTTCGTTGCGTATTCTGGTCATACATGATTACAACATCAGTAACGTCACCATACGCCTCAAAATACTGACGGAATCCATCTTCAGACAGAGTGGGGGGCAACCCTCCAACAAATATCTTCTTAGTCCTGATATTTCCACCACCTCCATTGTTTCTGCTAGAATTCATATTTCCAGATCTCGCAGAGGTTTGCTGCTCCTCCCTTGACATAGCTCTCTTTGCCTCAACCTGAAAAATACACACATTATATATTGGAGAGGAGGTTAAGAAATTCAAAAGTTCAAATACATTATAGATATGTATTTTCATATATCAAAAACCTCCCATGAATAAAATAAATATAAAATCATATTCCCAATACCAATAATTATTAATAAAATCAAATTACTTTGATAAGGACATGAAATGATGGGGCTATGGTAAATATCACAAGAGCCCACTAAACTAATACTTCATCTTGAAAACCAACAAAAGTAGTTCACCTAAAAACCCTTATAAAAAGATTGAGATTTCATTCTTGTGATTTCACACAAATAAACAAAAATCTATCATTAAGGTCCCAAACCCACAAATCTATCATTAAGGTCTCAAACCCACAAATCTATAACTAAGGTCTCAAACCCACAAAACTAATCTAGCACTATGTATAAATTAGGAATGGCTGGGGCCAACAATCATCAATAAATCATTTAGTAATTCCAAAACCGGTTTAAATCAGCTATGTCTGCACTTAAAAGGTAGAAGGATGTTATTTCTCACAAGTGCACAGTTCTATTAGCATAGTTCATTTTGGTGTGATTAAACAGTTCAACTTCGAATAAATAATCAAATGTTCTGCTAGTGTTTCATACAAGTAATTTGGCAAAGTAACTAGGCCACAGTTTACTTTCATTGCATTCACTAAATGCACAAACAAGCTCAAAACAAAATGAATAAACAAAACTAGAAAGATGAACCACTCTGCTCCTTCGCCACAATATTACTACCAACTAAACCAATTAAGTGATTAGCAAACAAAAAACCAAGAAATTGTCAAATGAAAAAAAAAAATAAAGCAAAGCAAAGCAAGACAGCAAAAATAGACAAAACCATTAAGTTCAAGAATTAATTAACAAAATCAACAGCTTTTATATAATTAACAGTTTAACAGTAATTCCCAAAAGCCAAAAAAAAAATTAAATTTTTAGTTAACAAATAGATAGTAACAATAAACCCCAAATAAGCACAATCAGAGTTAGCTAAAACCCAGAAACCCTAAACAATAACCCCAAAAATAATCAAACCCAACAAAATTAACCACACACACAAAAAAAAAAAAGTCAAAAATAATTTTTTCACCCTGAATATAAAAATCTAACCGTTCTTCCATCTATGGTGTGCTTATCTTGAAGGACACGATCAAGAATCGAAGGATCTGCAAAAACAACAAACCCAAAGCCTCTGGGTCTACCAGTGGTCTTTTCTCTCATAACAACGGTCTGTAAGACGTCGCCGTATTGGCTGAAGTACTCCCGTAGCCGCTCCTCGCTTGTCTCCCATGAAATACCACCGATGAATAGCTTCCCCTTATCTGAGTCCATTTCTAGGGTTTCTAATTTTGTGGGCGACTGGGGAGGAAAGTGCGTAGTGATGTGAAGAGTGTATATTATTAAGAGGGTATGGTAATAGAAGTGGGATTTGGACGGTGGTGATTTTATTATGGGGTTTTGGAGGATGGCTGTGATTTGATTTGGGGTTGCCGTATGGAGAATTTGTATCTTTGAAAGACAGTAGATTTTTGTCATGTGATATGCACGTGATGGGAACATAATTAATAGCTAGTTATTAAAAAAAAAAAAAAAAACTATTTTGAATTGTAAATATAGACTACTAATTAATTTTCCATTAAGTCCTCGTATTTTATTTTTAAAAGGTCTTATTTTGCGGATTGTTGTCGTTTACATGTTTCTAAAAAAAGTTAGGCTTAGGCATATGGTAGAGGAGTGTATAACCCTTTTAAACGGGTCTAAATGGACGGTTTAGGCGGCATTAGTTTATTTTATTTTTTATTCAAAAGATTTTAATTCGTATTTAGAAATCCGGATTCTATTAGATTTAGGGTTAGGATTTGGAAAATTAAAATCAATTAAGTTTAGGATTTGAAAATTTAGGATGAATTAGGTCTAAGAGTAGGATATGCAGTTTCCATCCACTGCCGGCAACCGTTCTTACAACAACTGTCGGTGCATGAACAACATGCGCTCCCACATATAGTCGTTGATTGACAAATGCACCACTCATTCGTGATCAAAAATCATTAGCCAACACATTCTCACCATTTCACGTGATGGTCTGAACCATATTTTACCATAAATCTGTATTTATCCGTTGATGACACCACTTATCGCTTGGGCGACCTCTAGCCCGTCCTTTGAAACATTGTTCATTTAGCCCACAAGCGATGTCCACTCTTCTGGAGAGAGTGAGATTGAATTTGCATTTTAATGAATACAAAATAATAATTTATTTAATATGTCAAATGTAATTTTTTTCCTATAATTTTAATAAAAAACTAAATATCGCGTAAAATATAAAATATTTGGTCGATAGGAATATTCTCAAGTCGAGTAGCATATGTGATCCTTTAATTATATGATAGTATGATTTTGTGTATGATCCTCCACACTTTGATGTCATATATGTTAGAGACCTTTCATGGTCTAACTGCTAGATATTCGTTGGGTATAGACCGTTGCACTCTTTAATCAAGTGCGTATCAAGATAGGATTTATCGGCCCGTATGTGTATGATAAAGGGTTAAGGTATCCATGCGAGTGAGTCACGATTTTTAAGACATTGGTCAAAGCCGATCACCTAGGATTGATCGCATATATTAGAAATAGTGTTATGATTAGTTATAAAGAATCGTGGACATGTCGACAATATGAGATGTGCGTCTTGGAAACTTGACGGTGTAATATAATTTTTTAAGCACGACTCGGATAGCCTACGACGGAGGGATTGTTAAACATATGTGATGACCTCGACTTGAATAGTTCAGAAATGTTGTTCGTGTTTTTCGCAATTTCGGAGGTGGCCGAATTGCATACATATAAAACTAGGCTTATATGACAAATATGTCTTGACTTAGAGAGTCTCACAATATGAAGTGTACTCGTTGAGCACTCGGGTAGCCAATAATGTTTGATAATAAGTAATATTTGATATTATAATTATCAATTAAAATAATTAAGTTTTATTGGATAACATTAATTATTTACTTGACCAAATGAGATTAATTGGATTAATCCAAATTAATAATCATAAAAGGATTTTGTTGTAATTTCATAAATATTTCTACCATTGTAGGATATTTTGTTAATTATTAAAATATGTAATAATAAGTGTATTTGACTTGATTTAATTGGATTAAAGCAAAATGATAGACAATAAACTAATCAAGTGGTTAAACTTTATCTAAATTTAATTGAATTAAATCAAAGTGATAGACAAAGTTGATTAGTTACACCTAATATGCATATTTGGACAAATTGGATTAAGCTCACATAAAAGTTGATTAGAATTTTTATTAATTAAAAATTATATAAGCTTGACTATAAAATATAAATTTGAGAAATTTTTTGATTAAGCAAGCATAGGCAAAGTATAAGAAAAATTAACCTAAATAAAGTATTTGTGAGAGAAGTTTTGGAAATTCTGTATATTTTCAACAAAGAAAAGAAGATTGGATCTTGTAATCAAGCTTGCTAGGTAAATTTGACATCCTTTAAAGTTATATTTTTCATTAGTGAGTTGTTATCATTAATGAAATACATAGTGATGTATTATGTATTTGATACATAATAACATAGTTTGAAGTTGAAATTATATTAATGAATTGTGTATGGATATTGTTTAACGCCCAAATATGTCTCTTAAAGTGGTCATAGTAGCACAGGTTAGGCGATCGAATTCACAAGAAGATAGTAATCACAAACAAAATTATTAGCCAAATTAAATGTTAGAAAATATAAGAGAAAAAAAATGTGGAATTTTTGTGAGATTTTTCATAGGAAAATTATATAAATAAATGCTTTCTTATGTACTTTGTTTTCTAATACAAATTTAGATCTAATATATAACTCAATTGAATGTTTCACATCACAAACAAACAATCAAAAAAATATTGAGTTTTCGTTCAAAAATGATTTAGCAAATGTATTTGAATAAATTGAACCTTTACGTTAATATCGAGAATTATTATTATAAGTTATCTGAATCGACAAAATAATGTTCTTAGCAAATTGTAGTAAAAGATCAACTTAAAAAATAATTAAATAAAATAATTGCATGACAAAATTACATAAACAAAGTAAGACTATAATTCATATAAGATTTGGCACACAATATTTTAAGAGTAAATAAACAAAGATTAAAGGATTAACTCATTCAAACATATAAATTAGAAAATAAGAAATCAAACTTTTATCGAAAACACTCAACACATAAGTTTACCTCTAGCCTCACCTAAGAAAACTCTACCTTAACTTGCTTAACATTCTCATAATTTCTACAAAAAAATATAAAGAATGTTATTCTAAGATGAAATAGAGAGAAGATTATCAATCCAGGAAAATAAAATTGATCCTCGAAGTCTCAATCAAGCCCCCGATTTATAGTACTCAAGGATCACCATTTAAGGAAATAAATAAATTACAAATAATCAACTCTCAATAAAAAATAGGTGTCAATCAATTAAAATAATATGACTGAATTTTCTATGGAAGAATTCGGTTGATTGAAAAAGTATTTTGTCTTGATTGTGTAGATTGCTAGCAAAATAAATCATTTTAGTTCCATTTTTGTTGGCAATGTCTGTAACAAAACATGTTCAATTGAGTTGTAATGAGTCTTGAAGATCTGAGAGCAATTGGACAACATCATATGGAGATATCAGAATGATGTTCACTCTTTTAAATATTTCAGAAGATTTAGAGTTCTAATTTATGTGAGGTCAGTTCCATTGGAAAGTAGACTCAGAGACGATCGCGTACATATAAAGAACGCATGATTTAGCCAAGGGATGAGAAAGTTAAACGTATTTTAAGTTGCACCTGAAAACCAGTCTGCAACCTGCGTTCGAGTTGCATTCGAACATATGAAGGCAGAAAAGTTGTGTTTGAATTGCATTTGAACGCCTGTGCGTAAGTAGGATATTTAGGACACGTTTTAAAGTAAAAATAACATTAGGAAACCTTTTCATTTGCCCTACCTATATAAACAAACATTGAACCATTTTCACAAGTGTTGAAAACACATTATCTTGAGCCTAAACACATTCTTAGTTTTTAATCTTCTTGTTCTCACCTTGAAGACTTATTTTCTTTTCTTGTCTTCTTTATTTGTGGTGAGATTAATCTTTATTAAACCATCAATACATCAAACCCCAATTTCTTAAACCTTCAGAGTTCTCAATGAGGAACATTGGCAGTGGAAGTTCCGACATTCAGAGCTTGCATAGTAGATCCGCTTAGAGACTTCAGAGGTTCTGAAGAAAATCATGGTACGGGCTTGATGAGTTCTTCAAGTTCTTGTAATCTAGATGTACTAGAGTTGGTGGAGTTACCGCCATAGGTCTTTTAACATCACTGTAAGTTTTTCTCTATTATAGTGGATTTTGGGTTGGTAGCCGAGATACCCGGAGTGTTTTTTACTCGCGCGAGTTCTCCACTTCATCACCAAAATCTTTGTGTTGATTTTGCGTGATTATATTTAATATTTTGTATTATATTATAATTATTTTATATTGTGGTTGCTTGTTGAGAATCCATAGACACATTAATTAGGACTTATCTTAGTTAATTGTGATAATTCTGTATAAGGTCAGAACCCTATGATAAATCCGATTTTTCAATTGGTATCAGAACCTGAACTTGATCATTGACCCACATAGCTATGGAAATAAGTCAGCCCTTAAATTGTCTCACATTCTTTGACGGGACTGAATATTTACGTTGGAAGGTTCACATGAGAGCATTCCTTAAATCCTTAGATGAGTAGGTCTGGATGCCGGTAAAGTACAGGTGGAAACCTCTTGTGATTATGATTGATAAGGTCTACTCCCCTAAAGATAAACTGACATGACAAGAGATAAATTTGACGCTAGCAATAGGAACAACAAGGCAATTAATGTCATTCATGGTGCTGTTTACTCGGCTGAATTTAAGAGAATCTATATGTGTGATATATCTAATGATGCTTGGGACATTCTTCAGACTGTGCATGAGGGCACATTGTCTGTTAAAAATAATAGACTTTTGGATCTTGCTATTAGGTTTGAGGTCGCCAAAATAAAAGATGATGAAACCTTTGATGAGTTCTATGTTGAGATTAACAATATCGTTAACTCAATTTTCAACCTAGGCGAGACTATTCCTGCCAAGAGGATAGTTAGAAAAATCCTTAGATCCCTCTCTAATAAGTTCCTACCTAAGATCTTTGTCATTGAGGAAAGCAATGACCTAGATCAGCTTAAATTAAAAGACCTCATCGGTAAACTATAGATATATGAGAATAAACTTCATAGTTATCAAAAGTCAAAAACTATAGCGATGAAGATCGCTAAGGAAGTTGCTCATGATCCATCTAGCGATGATGATTGTGATAATCTCACAGATTATGATTTGGCCATGTTTGCAAAGAGGTTTAAGAAATTTATTAAGCTTAAAAAGGTTGGTCGTGATAGGGATAAATATGATATGCCTAGAAAAAATAGGTATAGTAGAAGAAAGACTCGAGACGATAGGGGTAGCAAACCCTGTGATATTCAATGCCATGAGTGTGAAGGGTTTGGGCACATTAGATTTGAGTGTCTCACTTACCTAAAATCTAAGAGTAAGAAAGTCATGGCAACATTACTTAGTGATTCAGAAGGTGGCTATACTTCTGATAAGTCTCATAAAGATAGGAGAAATTTTATGGCCTTTGCTGCTAGTGTGTCTGTTGAGAGAGAGGATAATGTTAGTGATGCTTATTTGGAATTCTTTCACGATGAGTATGTAGATGAGGATAATCTTCAAACAGCCTACACTGAATTGTTCAATGAGAGTTTAGCTATCAAGGAGGTGAATATAGAGGTCAATAAGAGGCTGAAAGAAGTGGAGCTAGAAAAGAATGAAGCTCAAGCTAAGTTTGAGCACAACCTTTTGATGATAGATGACCTCGAATAGAGGAATATATGTATAGTTGATATAGTCAAAACTTTAGAAACTGAACTTGAAGATGGTAGAACCAAGTTGTCTGCATTTTCTAGTAGGAATAAAAAACTAGATCGCATGTTAGAGATTAGTATTGAGCCTAATTGCGACGTCTAGAGTTATGTATGTCCCTCCAAAACATGACTTAGGCAAGAAGCCTGTTAAGTGCAGTCATGTGATTCCTTATGATGTTCCTCATCCTGTGACCAAACCTCGATCTAGAGGTGTGGTAGGTAAACCTCATTCTCATCCAAGGTTTGTGCTTATTTTCCATCACTGTGGTAAGGTATGACATATTAGACCTAAGTGTTTCATGCTGCACAAACAAAAGAAAGGGCATGAGAATGTGTCACTTAGATTTGATTCATCAAATTTAATTTCTCAAGTTTCTATACTAGCTAAACAAATGTAAATTATTAGTGAGAAACTTACTTTGTTGACTTGGATTACTCAAGTGAAAGAGATTCCTAAAAAGGTTTGGATGAAGAAGTGTAGGACACAGAAATCGGCGACGCTGTTCCAGGCTCGCGGCCCGGTCGGGAGTACGGAGTAGCCCGAGGAGGACTAAATCGGAGAAATAAAATGGAGTCGCCACCCAGTGTGAACTGGGAAATGATTTAAGGCCGCACTCACCCCTCGCAATGGAATACCTCAAACCGTTGGGTTCGGAACGGTCCCTTACTTATGCCAATTGTAATAAAATGATTAATGCAATAGTATAACCAAGTCTTATGCAACACATGCAAGATGATTCAAATGACATACATGAAACATGATAATGCATATAACCATAAATAACCGAAGAGACAAACATGTGAAACAATAAAGAAAGATAAATAACACAAAATAAATGCGGAACAATAAAAAAACAATAAGCGTAAATTAAATGCGAAATAATAAAAGACTGATAATACAAAATAAATGTGGAATATTAAATATGTGACCAAATAGTTTGGCCTTTTTCAATGTAGGACTTCGCATGACCGGTTGGACGTATTTCACGTCCAACCAAGCATGCTGTTTCCAGGACGACAAAATAAAATATAATAAAGGGTGCCATCGGGTCTTACCTTTTAAGTCGCTTCCTGGGAGCGCGTTGGACGTCGCCGGAAGGGTTAATGGTTCTGCTATTTTGCTGGTTCACTGGTTCGCTATTTCCACTCGCTGATTTATCTGTTTTTACCGCTGTTTCGGTCGCGCTTTCCTCACTGTTTTGTTCGCTATTTGGGGACTGTTTTCAGCGATATTTGGCCACTGTTTTGGGTTATCTTGGGACTGTTTTACTCACTACTTTAGGGTGTTTTGAGGGTTGATTTTTTCTTGATTTATTCGGCAGTTTGGGGTTGCTGGTTGGAGGGTTATTTGTTAGCTTCACGCGTGGCCGCTTGTTTGGGTTTAGTGCAGTTTCTTTGATCGGTTGGTGTGTGTCTTATTGTCGATGGGTGTATGTGAATGGCGTCCTAGGGTTGGATGTGTGAATGTCTTAGTAGTCTATTGGCAGTGTGTGTGTGAAGTGGGGTCGTGCGTGAGTGTGTTAGTCGGTGGAGGTGTAACTTGTGTATATTAAAGAGAGAGAAGAGGCCGAGGTTTTTATTAACATGTAAACTGTGTTGCTTTTTGTCCAGGGACGTGCGACTTGTTGTTTGTTGAAGTTGCAGTGTGTGTGGTGAGCTGTGAGTGGCCGAGAGGGAGAGCTAGCTAGGGTTACTTACTGTCGAGACGGAGAGAGAGATCCAGACGTTGAGGGAAAGTCTGTGTATGGCCGAGTGGTTTGTTTGAGTTGGGAGAGAGAGATGAGAGGCGTTGAGGGAAAGTCTATGTATGGCCGAGTGGTTTTGTTGAAAAAAAGAGTTTAGGGTTTCTTTTCATTCATGGCCGTGAGTTTGAGTGAAAGAGAGATGGAGAGGCAGTTTGGCTTAGGGCTTTCGAGTGTTCTTGTGGTCGAGTGTGGGTGAGAGAAGAGTTTTAGGGTTTTGTGAGTGCCGAGTGTTGAAGGGTTTAACGTGTGAGCTGTTTGTGAGTTGTGAGAGTCTTAGGGTTTATTACTCTTGCATGCCGAGAGAGAGAGAGAGAGAGCATGGCCTGAAGATTAGGGTTTCTATTGTTTTATTGCCGTGAATGGTGAGCTCTGCCCAAAGGTTTGGTTTGTGTGTCTTTTTATAAGAATGGGTTAGGGTTGTCCTTGTATGGGTAGGAAAGAAATCATGCAATAATGAGGAGTATCTTTAATTAGTGTGTTATAAGGAAATGATCTATTCAATTTATGAAGGTGATTTGTTTTAGTTTAGGTTAGAGATTTATGAGATTTGATTTGATTTATTTAATTTAGGCATGTGATTTATTTAAATTAGGAAGGTGATTTGATTTAATTTAATTTGATTTGATTTAATTTATGACATGTGTTTTAAATGTTTTAATTATTTTGGATTGGGTTTGGAGGCTTGGTTCTTTGGTGGGTTTTAGGCCGATGATAAATTTTAAAACAGAGATCCAACGAGCGAACTTGAGACTAGGCAAACGAATTAAATCCAACAAGGTCTTGATTTTTGAATCTTCCCTTCCGACGTCCGTTTCCTGCGACTTCCGCAACTTATCGGGTAGTGCCTCCATACGAGGCTCATCATTGGGACTTATGCAAAAATGCAGTGCCTACAGTCGCCCCCACTTTGATGAGACTTGTGCAGTGTGTGACAGTGACAATCCTATCAAAGTTATGCAATTCATTTTTACTTATCTGGCTCGCCAGCTGCTGCTGACTTGCCTGTTGCTTGCAACTGAGTTGATCTGGTGGTGAGGTGCTGCGACCCCTGAGGTTCATCCCTGCAAGATGTTGCGATCTCTAGGAATCACTACCGAACTGAATTGATGAGAGTTGGTCCCCTTCCGAACCTTGCTGTGAGGTGGTCCATTCCCAAACCATTACTGTGAGGTGGTCCATTCCCGAACCGTTACTGTGAGGTGGTCCATTCCCGAACTGTTACTGTGAGGTGGTCCATTCCCAAACCGTTACTGTAAGGTGGTCCATTCCCGAACCATTACTGAGCTGAGATGAGGGTCTTGTTCCCGAATTGTGATGACGGTCTTGTTCCCGAATTGAGATGAGGGTCTTGTTCCCTGAATTGAGTTGAGATTGATGGCGAGGTGTTGTGACCCCTGGGTCTTGTTCCCGAACCACCGAGTGGGTTTTGTTCCCGAAGTGATCTGAGGGTCTTGTTCCCTAATTGAGTTTTGGGTCTTGTTCCCGATTGTGGGTCTTGTTCCCGAATTGAGTTGCGGGTCTTGTTCCCGATTGTGGGTCTTGTTCCCAAATTGACTTACGGGTCTTGTTCCCGATTGTGGGTCTTGTTCTCAAATTGAGTTACGGGTCTTGTTCCCGATTGTGGGTCTTGTTCCCAAATTGACTTGCGGGTCTTGTTCCCGATTGTGGGTCTTATTTCCAAATTGAATTGCGGGTCTTGTTCCGGATTGTGGGTCTTGTTCCCAAATTGAGTTGCGGGTCTTGTTCCCGATTGTGGGTCTTATTCCCAAATTGGATTACGGGTCTTGTTCCTGATTGTGGGTCTTGTTCCCAAATTGAATTGCGGGTCTTGTTCCCTATCTGAATTGTGGGTCTTGTTCTCGGACTGAATTGTGGGTCTTGTTCCCGATCTGAATTGTGGGTCTTATTCCCGATCTGAATTGTGGGTCTTGTTCCCAAGCTGAATTGTGGGTCTTATTCTCGATCTGAATTGTGGGTCTTGTTCCCGATCTGAATTGTGGGTCTTGTTCCCAAACTAAATTGTGGGTCTTGTTCCCAAACTGAATTGTGGGTCTTGTTCCCGATCTGAATTATCTTTGCCGCTTTTCTTTAAAACCTGCGAACAAAAACAAGACAAAGATTGCGTGCATGTGACGTGTATGCATGTATGTATGGATGTGTTTCCTATTCCGCTAGGTTAGGCCTTCCTTGTGCTCCTTGGTGCCATTTGCCTACAAATGTCTCTGGTCGCCCCCTAGGTCTTCTTATAATTTCCTTCTGCCGGTTCTTTTCTGGTGATTGTTCAGTTCTCTTTTGTCTCATTGCTCAAGTTCTCAATATATCCCTTATTCGCAGGGTGGTGGACTGGTCGCCCTCAGTCTTGGATTAGCTTTCTGCTCCTTGCTTCTTACATTAGGTCAAAGTAGATCATTTGATGTGACGTTCCATACCAACATATTATACTGCCTCTTACGAAATAGTCCCAATAGTTATACATATTGTTGCCCTCAAAGAATGTCCAGTATTGAAACTATAGAACCTTCAAAACATTCAATGCAACTCAAATCCAAGCCTTTGAATAAATGATCTAAGCCAGACTCAAAGTGTGTGTGTGCAAAGGTTCCTTTGCAGATTCATCCCCAGGTAAGCCAACTCAATGATTTTTTAAAAAAATGGGATCGATGGGTCAAACCAACCTAGATGTCTCAATTATGCCTGCAGTTGCTTTTCTGTGCTCAATGTGGTATGGTTTTCTTTCTCTTTTGTCTCTTTCTTTTTTTCTTTTCATTTTGAACTTCTTTTTTTTTTTTAACACACCTACCCTTTAAGGTATCATTTCTCCTCATGGTGGTCTTAATACTCGCCCATGGGTAGTTTCACGCTTATCGGTTATATGTGGTTTATATTTTCTTCTTGAGAGACTTTTCTTTGGTTTCCAACCATACCACACATCATAACACAAGCAAATTAGGATAGACATTTAGGCGAACGGTCATTCATCGACTTACAATTTCTTCAACTAGTCACTCTGCTAACTACTCAGGTTTTCACTGCGAAGAGCCATAATCAAGTGCTTACAAGTCTAACATAGATCAATCACTCAAAGTATCAGATAAAAGCACATCAAGAGTTTATCATTTCTAAGGTTTCACCCTAAAGCAAACAATTTCATCATCGGACTTATGCCTAACTATTAAGGACTAAAACAAACAATCAATTTTTCTCTTCTTTTTTTTTCTCTTATTTTTTTTCCTTTTCACTTTTTTTTTTTTTTCACGATGGTCTATTTATCCTTGCCGTAAAGTTTTCTGTTCCTCGGTTTCCTTTTCCTCGATATCCATGTTTGCTAAACTCTTCTTTGACAAGTCTTTCTTTCTTCTCTAACCCAACAGATATCTATGATGCCTTTTAAGACACAGTGGTTAACATGATGCGTGTATGTATGAGATGCATGTGGTTATCAAAACAACATATATCCCTCCGACCTTATATCTCCCACACTCGTGGTAAGTCCATTTATGTCCTAGGTATGGCTTATTTTATGCACCAATGTGAGGTACACAAAATCGCTCTCTCATATGCTACGGGGTGAACCCCGGCCACTTCTGTCCCTTTCCACCGGTAAAAGACAAAGACCGCCCATTTACAACATGAACTAAGCCTATTATGGGAATCGTGCCATTGTCTAGAAACGACGAATTGGGCTTTCGGCAACCGTGGTCATGGGGATGGACTTGGAAGTTGGTCTCTAAGACATTCCAAGATCAATATAAGCAATGAAAATATTGTGAATACATAAAGAAGTATGGCGGAATCATACTTACAATGAGCGGATTTAGGATGCGTCAAATTCAAAACTTTTGCTCCAAGTTTTCGGCCAAGCTCAACTTTGGGGATGAGATCCAAGCTCCAAGCTTTATGCTTTGATTCCAAGCTTTTGGGATGGTTTCCCTATCACCTTGGATGATTCCTTGATGTGCTAGCAACTTAGAAAATTTGCAACAAATTTTCTTAATCTTCACTTGCAACTCTCGGCAATGAGAGAAAATGAGAGGGAGAGTGAAATTGGTTTCCAAAACCTTGAGGGAGAGAGATAGAATGAGTTGTGTTGACTTGAATTTTGATTTCAAAAATCTAATAATCATATACCAAACATTTGGTATTAGTCAATCAAGCCATCAAGTTTAGGAAGTGTGTTGAACAAGTCTTCACTAACTTCACCAAAACCCATCAACAATAGTGACAAGTGATGTGACTTGTGGGCCCCACTTGATTCAAAATCCGAGTGGGCCCGCGACACATCCCGAGCTCGGGTTCGCGAATTTCGAATTAACGAATTTTTCCATTGCGACGTAATTAAATCAAATTTAATTAAATAATTATGCCAAGTAAAATTACTATTCATGTCGCTCGCGAATTAATTCTAAATTAATTTGTTTGCCCGAATTAAAATCCAATTTTAATTCTGCGTCGAAATCTAATTTCGTTTAATATATCGAATATATTATTTTATCGATTAATTCCAAATTAATCGTTCTCTCTCTTCAAATAGTATTTTATCCTAGATAAAATCTCTCCGTAATTAATCCCAGATTAATTATGCTCGAATCATACGTCATCGGTGAATCTTCGGGAAGCGACCCAAGAGATCCATGAATATGTTGGCAGTAAATCTGGTCGTCGGACTATCCGAACACGTACGTACATGTTTTTACCGATTTACGAGACATGGTTGGCTTCTAGCAAAGCACCATGCCTACCCAATTCTCCAGAAATATTCTTAATGGAATATATAATCTGTATCAGGCGTAGTATACGTAGTATTGCGTATTGCGATCCAGTATCGGATGTCACATGCAAGGCCTAGGGCTAAAATAGTGTCTGCCCCGTACGAAGCATATATCGGATTACAAGCAACTAGTCTCTTTAATCGGATAATCATGACCATGTTATATTATCTCGATGGTTGCAACCAATTTAGAGTACCAGTTCTGTATCCCTGCGTGGTCATCATCTCCATATGACTGAAGTGATACTTCCATCTTGACATCACACCCAATATGCTACGATTCTCAATAAACCCAGAAGAGGCGTACACAGAACCTGTTAAAGTCCTGGACGACCAAAACCAAAACGTATTGATTGTCACAAGTACTAGCGATGCAAATCTCAGGTTAAGACCAAATACACCTACCCTGATGCGGAATCCCATAGACACATAGTCATACTACCAATGAGATTCCGCAGGGTCTATCCAGAGCGAAGCTGTTTCCGTACCATCGGTAAACACAACCTCCTATCACACTTGCATAAGTATCCAATACTTAAATATATGAGAACTATGCTGTTACGCTTCCATAACACGCATAAGTGCAATACTAGTCTATTCCGCATTATCGATATCCAGTCTCGATAATACTACGACTAGGGATATTTAATGATTAAACCTTTATGGATTGATACTGTCTCATATCTTATAATCTGGAACTAATCATAAGGACTTTTATCATTTATATATTTAAGTAATCAAATTACAAAATGATAAAATGCAATTTCCATTGCTGCATAATTAATTTGTACAAAAACCACAATGTCTTTTACAAATAGTGACGCTATGGGTCATAATTGTCTAACATTGGAAGCATCCAACAGTATGCAAATATGTTGTAGCAAGGCGTATCCTTTCTAGATGAAAGCCAGTGCGGATATCGAACTCATGCTTCCAGCATATTTGGATCATGTTTGGACTTTCTAAGCCCATCAAGGTTTTCATACAAGTTGGCCCATTATCATTTTAAAGCATTCAATCACATTATTGCGAGGTGCAAACTCGTGCCAGTTGCAAAAGGCCCGACAGGTAAACAACTTCAAATGATAGGGGGCCCAAACACAGAGTGGCCCATCGGCATTTTAGGAACGTTCGGCCCAATCGTCATAAGATACAATCTCGTCCCAGTTTAAATGGCCCAACAAGCTCACACCTCATGACAAAAAGTCCAAATGAATCCAAATGATGATGGTCCCAAACACAAGCATAAAGGGTTAGTTTCTATTGGTCATACAACTATGGTTCACATGTGGGTTTATGGGAGTGTAGACAAAGGCTCCTGCCGGTGAAGGATTGCCCACAACTAGGACTCCCCACTCAAGGGTTCGAGCGACCAAGTGACCGCACCTTTTTTATACCTTAAGGTACATGCCAACGAGTTATGGTGCCTGAATGATTGTCAAGTGGATTTCTTATTGAAGATTCCCCAGAGGGAGGGTGGAGCGGACTCTCTTAAATACCCAAGCCTCTTAGGCTCTTATCGCCTTGGTGACATGAATAAACAATAGGTCCTCCAAATTAGTCAATCACGGTAAGCTTCGAGTTAATGATTATCCAGGTGCCTTCACAGCTTTTCCTTTCAGCCATAGAAATGTATTGAATGAAGGAAGACACGAAACCATTACCTAGCTGTAATAATGCCTTTGATTAAACCCATTCAACCCACTGTAGACACAGCTAACTAAAACACAAATCACAAACATTACAAGACATTATTTCGGGGCCGATTCTCTATCCCCAGTGGAGTCGCCAGACTGTAGGACAGAGAAATCGGCGACGTTGTTCCAGGCTCGCGGCCCGGTCGGGAGTACGGAGTAGCCCGCGGAGGACTAAACCGGAGAAATAAAATGGAGTTGCCACCCAGTGTGAACTGGGAAATGATTTAAGCCCGCACTCACCCATCGTAAGGGAATACCTCAAACCATTGGGTTCAGAACGGTCCCTTACTTATGCCAATTGTAATAAAGTGATTAATGCAATAGTATAACCAAGTCTTATGCAACATATGCAAGATGATTCAAATGACATACATGAAACATGATAATGCATATAACCATAAATAACCGAGGAGACAAACATGCGAAACAATGAAGAAAGATAAATAACACAAAATATGCGGAACAGTAAAACAACAATAAGCGTAAATTAAACGCGACGCCTAATGTGCGTCGAACAATGCTAACGTGCGCCAGGTCCACAAGTCAGAATCTGAGAAAATTTTGACTTTGCTAACGTGCGCTATGCCACGTGTCACCATCACAGCCAATATGCTAACGTGCATCGTGCCACGTTTCATCATCCTACGGTGCCAAAAGTCGCCACGTGTCACTCCATCTGTCAGCCACATCATCGTCCACATCACCGATTGACCGAGTCAACATGCCACGTCATCGCCACATCATCATCAACCAATCACAGTGTGCCACGTGTCGCAATTTTATGGTGCCGACAATCCCTTTCACCACGTTAGCGCCACGTTAGCGCCACGTCAGCATCTATTATTGGCTCACTTATCCGAAATCGACACGTGGCGGATAAGAATCCGAGCCGACCAATCAGAAGCCGCCACGTGTCGTAATAACTGAGATCTCAGCCACCTTCATGTGTCGCATGATCTCCTTATCCAGAATCGCCACGTGTCATCACCTCAGCATGCCACGTCAAAAGAGGCTGGCGTCGTGATGCCAAAGGCCTTGGCGTCGCGACGCTGGGTGCTTATCCGCGCCTATAAATTGAGCTCGAGGTTTCCGTTTCAAATGTACCATTCTCTCTGAATTCTCTGATGTAAATAGGGAGTTTTCTATCTAGTTTCTTTTAGTTTTTAGTTTTGTAATTAATTTTAATTACGTTCTGTAATAATAGTAATTTACTTTCTTTACTTTTTACAGTTTTTACTATTCACTATGAGGAGGTAACTTCCCCCTGCTATGGTGAAAGGTAATTCTTTTACTATTGCTATTTAGATTAATCTTCCTTAAATATAATAAATTCACTATTTAAAATATTAACTTAAAAAGGATACCGCCAGATTGGTCGGTTAGTAATTCATTTTAATCTGGTTTAAACCTGACTAATCAATGATACCGCCAGATTGGTCGGTTGGTAATTAAATTTTCTTACCGCCTATATGGCAGGTTTATTTTGGTTCCGCCTTTATGGCTAGTTTGACTTAATTTGACTTAATCAGGTTTACCGCCTATATGGTTGGTTGGTAAAATAATCACAAGTTAATATATTATATTAAGGGAGATATCTAAATAGTAATTAGTAAAAGTTGATCCTTTTACCTTAGCATTTTATTTTATTGTAATTTACTTTTCAGCTTTTACTTTTCCGCAATTACTTTTCAGCATTTTTACTTTATGTCTTTTACTTTTAAGTTTTTACTAGCCCTAGTTATGTGTTAGTTATCTGGGGTTGTGATGACTTCTAATATCACCGGTTTATAAGGGGTTATTTTATAGTTTGGGTAATTTAAAGGTTTATTTATTAAGTCTTAAGCTTAATGATTCTTGTTGTCTGATCACCAATAAGATTGATGTGGTAAATCTAAAATAAAATTGACAAAGGAATTTTAGGTTTCAGCCTTAGACTTAATAGCAAACGATCTTCCTTGAGGATAGATAACCCTTTAATAGATTTCCTTACAGGATAAACATATACTTGTCGGGCGGGGGTAGCCATAATTGGAACTTAAACTTAATGAATCCAGATAATTTGGTTGACATAGACATATGGTTCAATTGGGTTAAACTGGGTATTTGCGTCTGACCATCGACATAGGCTTTCGCATAATTTCATGTTCCAGGTTAGTAAACCGATTTATTACACAAACATAAAATAATCACTTCATCTTTTAAAAGATATTAGAATGATTCCAACCCTAGATCTTTGAGTCTTTTGTTATTTTCCTTAGTATTTTCTTTCTTTTTTGTTTATTTTATTGATTTTAATTAAGGAAAACCACATTCACCACCAATCAAACAATCATTCTCTTCTCCATTTAATTAGATATTTCTAAATAAATAGATTCAACAATTAATAACAACCGTAAGAATTAAGTCCTCGTGGGATCGATATTTTTATACTACTTGAACGATACGTGCGCTTGCGTTATACGTGTGTGTTTACGCCGGTCAAGTTTTTGGCGCCGTTGCCGGGGACTTATTTTTCTTGAGTTATTAATTTTGAAACTATCTAATTTACTTGTATCTAATTTTCTTTATTTTTATCTGTAATTTTTATTTCTTTCTTTTGTTTTCAGGTGATTAAAAAATGGAACATTATTGGGAGATTGAAAGATTCCGAGCTTTACTAGAAGATACACCCAAAATCTGGGAGCAACAGTCCAATTTTCGGAGGCCTGTTGTGTTGGAGTTTCTAGGTCCATAGGATCGAATACAAGCAATGAAATAAACGTGCGAATACAACAAGAAAGTCGCGGAATACTCACATCGATCGGTTGAGCGACGCTTTGAAGAACAAAAATTTCAGTTTCTGCTCACTGGTTTCACGGCAACTGCAGCAGTCCAAGCTCACTGGTTTGGCCATTTTGAGTTCCTTCGTGAAGCTCCAAGCTTTGTCGAATGGTTCCCGGCTCATGGGTGGACTTCCCAATCACCTTCGCATGTCTCTCGGAGTGCTAGCTCTCTTGATTTTTGCCGCAAAAACCAAGCACTTTGCTTCCCTTTTCCTCCATTTCCACGGCAGTGAACTGCCAAGAACCAGAAGAAAAATAGCCCACTGTGGGCATGAGATGAGGAAGAAATAAAGAGAGAGAGAGATGTGTTTGTTAAGTGAAATTGGTAAATGATTTTCCAAAAAACATATACACCAATTTTTCCCTCCAAAACAAAGCCTTAAATGCTTTCCATCTACTCAAATCAACTCACATCAATCCATCAATCATGAATAGTGACTGGCATCAATCACTCAAAGTGAAAGACATCCATCACTTGATTGACGAATGATGTGACACTAGATGCGACTAGCGATTTGACGCTTGATTTGATTTGCCGCATTCGAATTCGAAATGCGAATGCGCTCGCAAATAATTTCGGGCTCGGGTTATCTAATTCCAAATCAACGAATTTATGTTGCGTCGTAAGTAAATCTAATTTAATTAAATAATCATGCCAAGCATAATTACTATTCACGTCGCTAACGAATTAATTCTAAATTAATTTGTTCGCCCGAATTAAAATCTAATTTTAATTCCGCGTCGAAATCTAATTTCGTTTAATATATCGAATATATTAATTTCTTGATTAATTCCAAATTAATCGTTATCTCTCTTTAATGATATTTTATCCCAGATAAAATATTTCCGCAATTAATCCCAGATTAATTTTCTCTCTCATCTTATTAATCCCAGATTAATTAAAGTGCGAGTCATACGTCATCGGTGAATCTTTGGAAGCGACCCATGAGATCCCCGGATATGTTGGTAGTAAATTTGGTCGTCGGACTATCCGACACGTAAGTACAGTACTACGTTTATACCGATTTACAAGACAAGGTTGGCTTCTAGCAAAGCGCCACGCCTACCCAATTCTCCAGAAATATCCTTACAGGAATAAAGGATCTATACCAGGCGTAATATACGTAGTATTGCGTATTTCTGTCCAGTATCAGATGATCACATGCGAGGCCTGGGGCTGGTACAATGTCTGCCCCGTACGAAGCATATTTCGGATTACGAGCAACTAGTCTCTTTAAAATCGGATAATCATGACCAAGTCATATTATCCCGACGGTTGCAACTTTACATAGAGAGCCAGTTTTGTATCCCTGCGAAATCATCAACTCCTTATGACTGGAGTGACACTTCCATCTCGACATCACACCCAACACACTATGATTCTCGATATACCCAGAATTGGCGTACACAGAACCCGGTTAAAGCCCTGGACGACCTCAACCAAAGTATATTGATTGTTGTATGTATTAGCGGTGCAAGTCTTAGGTTAAGACCAAATACACCTACCCTGATTTCGGACTTCCATAGACACGTAGTCATACTACCAATGGAATTCCGAGGGGGTCTATCCAGAGCGAAGCTGTTTCCCGTACCATCGGTGAAACACAACCTCCTATTACACTTGCATGAGTATCCTATACCCAAATATACGAGAACTATGATGTTGTGCCCTCACAACGCGCACAAGTGTAATACTAGTTTTTTACGTATTTATCGATGTCCAATCTCGACAATGCTCCGACTAGGGATATTTAATGATTTATCCTTCGTGGACTGATACTGTCTCATATCATTCTCAGTCCAGGAACAAATCATAGGGACCTCTCATCATTTATATATCGAGGTGATCTAACCACAAATGATAAGAGTGCAATCTCCTTTGTCATATAGTTAATTTGTACATCAACACCGTGATCTGTACAAATAGTGACGTTATGGGTCATAATTGTCCAACAATCTCCCACTTGGCCTATAGCCAGTCACTCGAGTGTCTGACACCCGAACTATGTACGGTTGGTTCAAACTGCTGAGAAAACGCTTTCGTCAGCGGATTTGCTTGATTATCATCTGATGCGATTTATTCGGTCATCACATCGCCACGATGTATAATCCGCACGAATCAGATGAATAATCGAAGTATTTATCTGGATCGTTGATGAGACCAAAAATTCTTTACTATGTGCTGCAGCCTAGATCAGCTGCTAAAAGAACTATATCCAATCTAATTAGATATTAATCGACCCAGAAGGCTTCTATTGCTGCCTCAGCTACAGCAATAACCCGCATATGTTGTTTATTTGGTAACAGTATCTTGCCTGGAAGATTTCCAGCTCACTGTACCGTTATTCAAACTGTATAGTACCGGTTTGCGACTTATAGTCATCTTATCGGTTTAGGAAACTTGCTACAGTGATCCCAGTCACTTCAAGTTCTCCATCTCCATAGATTAAGACAGCATCCTTAGATCTCTAAGATACTAACGGATGTTCTTAACATCAATCCAGTGACTATCACTTGGATTGGCCTGTTTGTGACTTCATATGCTCAAAGCGTATGAGACACCAGGTCGTGTACATTTTTCAATGTACGGTTTCTCGGAAAGTTTTCATGAAAGCCAAGCTTTCACCGATTGTTTTTATGGGAATATCATTTCCAAGAAATGACATATTATCATTATTGTATAGGACATTTATTATCAGTGCGCTCCCACTAACCTCCTTATATACATAAGAATCATTTTTCATTTTGAATTAAATCATAAACTATTATGATTACATCAAAACGATAATTCCAAGAACCTGACGCTTGCTTCAATCCAAACATGGATCGAATAACCTGCAAACCTTGTTTGCTAGTTTTGGTACGACAAAACTGACAGGATGTTGTAAACATCCTCCAAAAGTTTTCCTTTTCAGGAAAGCGATTTTCCCGTTAAGCTGACATATTTCATAAATGAAACACGCAGCTTAAGCAAGCATTATCCAAATGGATTTAATGTGGCAACAGGTAAAAGGTTGAATCGTAATCAACACAATGTTGATAATGATACATTTCCGCTAAAAGCGTAGCTTTATACGTTGGTATGTTGCCATCCATGTACGTCTTCATCAAATACTTATATAGTACCAATAGGCACAATGTCTTGCGGTACATCAACTAGTATCTAAACATAGTTGCTTTACATGGAATCCATTTCGGACTCATGACACTTTGTCATAATAGGGAGTCGATACCTTGTATCACTTCCTCATACGTAGTCAGTTGGTATACCTCAATAAGATTGTTGGACAATTATGACCCATAGCGTCACTATTTGTACAAATCACAGTGTTGTTGTACAAATTAACTATGTGACAAAGGAAATTGCACTCTTATCATTTGGGATTAGATCACCTAGATATATAAATGATAGGAGGTCCCTGTGATTTGTTCCTGGATTGAGAATGATATGAGACATTATCAATCCACGAAGGATAAATCATTAAATATCCCTAGTCAGAGCATTATCGAGATTGGACATCGATGAATGCGTAAAAGACTAGTATTACACTTGTGCGCGTTGTGAGGGCACAACGGCATAGTTCTCATATATTTGGGTATATGATACTCATTCAAGTGTAATAGGAGGTTGTGTTTTACCGATTGTACGGGAAACAGCTTCGCTCTGGATAAGACCCCTTCAGAATTCCATTGGTAGTATGACTATGTGTCTATGGAAGTCCAAAATCAGGGTAGGTGTATTTGGTCTTAACCTGAGACTTGCACCGCTAATACTTGCGACAATCAATATACTTTGGTTGAGCTCGTCCAAGGCTTTAACCGGTTATGTGTACGCCAATTCTGGATATATCGAGAATCGTAGTGTGTTGGGTGTGATGTCGAGATAGAAGTGTCACTCCAGTCATATGGAGTTGATGATTGCGCAGGGATACAGAACTTGTTCTCTATATAAGGTTGCAACCGTCGGGATAATATGACTTGGTCATGATTATCCGATTTTAAAGAGACTAGTTGCTCGTAATCCGATATATGCTTCGTACGGGGAGACACTGTACCAGCCCCAGGCCTCGCATGTGATCATCTGATACTGGACAGAAATAAACAATACTACGTATACTACGCCTTATATAGGTCCTTTATTCCTGTAAGGATATTTCGGAGAATTGGGGAGGCATGGCGCTTTGCTAGAGGCCAACCTTGTCTTGTAATTCGGTATAAACGTAGTACGAGGTACTTACGTGTTCGGATAGTCCGACGACCGAATTTACTGCCAACATATCCGAGGATCTCATGGGTCGCTTCCCAAAGATTCACCGATGACGTATGACTCGCACTTTTAATTAATCTGGGATTGATAAGATGAGAGAGAAAATTAATCTGGGATTAATTGCGGAGATATTTTATCTGGGATAAAATATCATTTAAAGAGAGAGAACGATTAATTTGGAATTAATCGATAAATTAATATATTTGATATATTAAACGAAATTGGATTTCGACGCAGAATTAAAATTAAATTTTAATTCGGGCGAACGAGTTAATTTAGAATTATTCGTTAGCGACGTGAATAGGATTTCGCTAGGCATAATCGTTTAATTACGACGCAACGAAAAATTCGTTAATTTGGAATTAGCGAACCCGAGCCCGAGATTATTTGCGAGCGCATTCGCATTTCGAATTCGAGTGCGGCACGTAAGTCAAATCTAGCATCAAATCGCTAGTCGCATCTAGCGTCGCATCAAACGTCAAATCATTAGTCACTTTGAGTGATGTGACAACTTGTCACTTGATTTGATTGATTGATGGATTGATTGATTGATGTTGGTGGTTGGAATTAATTGACTTGACTTTTTTGGAAAAATCAAAAATCAATTAATTAATTTTGGAAATTAGATTTGTGTATTAGATACACAAAATCCCTGAACCAAAATCGATCTCTCTCCTTTTCATTTTTGAAGCCAAAACTCTTCTCTCTTCTTCCTCATCTACACGCCCAATGGGCTGTTCTTCACTGGTTTTTTGAACAGAAAAAACGTGAGCAGTGAAGGGGAAGCAGTGCGTTTTTGTGGCAAGAACAAGAGTGCTAGCACACTCCGGGATCAATGTGAAGGTGATATGGAAGTCCACCCATGAGCCGGGAAACTTTTGACGAAGCTTAGAGCTTGTTCAAGGACCTCCAATGGCCGAAAATCTGAAGCAAAATATAGCCCACTGCCGCACAAACCAGTGAGCAGAACAGCAGCCACTGCCGAGTAAAACCAGTGAGCAAATCTGAATTTTTTTTACCTCCTCGCGTCGCACAACCGATCGATGTAAGTATTTCGCAACTTCCGTCGTTGCATTCACACATGTTCATGCTTGTTTAATTCGATCTTGGAGACCTAGAATCACTAACAATGGTATCTTGAGCTAGTTGAAGCATGAAAAATGTTAGGGTTTAAAATTTGGGTAAACTTGATTTTGAGCATGATTAATGAAATTGGATTGATTAGTATGCTTAAATGTGTTTGAATTAAGGATTGATTGGATCAATTTGTTGAAATTATATTTGGAACATTTTTCCCCAATTTCTTACTTACTTGGCCGAAAATGTGATGCCCTGAATGTCTGTGATTTTTTATTTTGATTCATTGGATGTATTGGAAATCATTCGGGAATATGATTTAACTTCGATTGTGGAATTAATTGGATTGAATTCGAATCGGACGTAAAATCCCCAAATTGCCGAGTATGTTACAAAGCATGAAATTGAGTAAAATGAATTGAGCATGCAATTATGAAATTGGATGATTAAGTATGCTTGAATGTGTTTTTAATTGATGATTGATTGGATCAATTTGATTAAAAAATGTTTGGAACAATTTTCCCCAATTTTGATGTGTTGGCCGAATAATAGTATGCCCTAAATCTTTGTAATTTTGTTTCGTTGATCATTGGATGACTTGAAATGATTGAGGATGTTGATTTAATGTTAATTTGGATTTAATTGGATTGAAATCGAAATTGACATAAAATTAGTCCATATTGCCGAGAGTAGTAAAGCATGTAATGGGTTTGATTTTTGTTAAATTGTGTTGGACATGATTTAATAATAATGAGCATGATTAATTGTACAAATTTGGTGTTTTGGAAATATTGATTTGGGTAATTAATAATGCTATACACTTTAAGATTAATTAGATTATGAATTGGACTTTTATGATTTAATTATTTGGGCCTTAAATGGATTTGGGCTTGTTATGTTGTATTTGGCTAATTGGGCTTGGTTGTACCAAGTTAGGTTTAGGCCAAATGGATTGGATCCAATTGGGCCCAAAACCGCCTCCATAAAGCCCAAATGCGACTTAATGGACCTTTAAAGTTTAATTGGGCCTAATGGGCCTAAATTGATTTATGGGCTTATGGGGTAACTCAACTCCGGATTGGACTTTGGTTATTGGTTTGATCCGAGTTGACCAAAAGTCCACGCCTTAAGAAATTAATTAAAAGCCCATTGGACTTTAATTAAATTAATATTGGATATTAATCGGGCTTTGAGACCCTTAACGATTAATTTGGAATTTAAATCGTAAAGGTTTATAAATAAAGTGTAATATTTAATTTGGAATTAAATAGAGAATTAGAATTAATACAAATTGAATTGGATTTAATTATGTAGTTTAATTTAATTCGAGAATTCGTACTTTGAGTACTTATTCGCAAAAACGAGTTTGACTCGAACAAAATCAAATCGTTGTTTGAACATTGGATGATCACTAATTATCAGATTAATTAATTGGATTAGATTGATTGATAACATGCTGTGTGAATACATGGTGCGATGCATGAATAATGTATATCGGATGGATATTAGATGGGTGGGGCAATTTTTGAAATTTGTTGTAATAAATTTGATTTATTAATTGGACCTTGCGTGTCCAGCCTTATCACCTCCTTATTCTTTGTATTCTTTTCTCACCTATTCCCCTTAATGTAAATGAGGTTTCTTTAGAAGTGTAGTGTAACGGGTAGAAGTAATACATGTGCTAGCTGGAGAGAGAAAGAGAGAGATTTGATCTAGGATCATTGTGTAAAGTATCCATCCGCATATCATTATTATTTCTTATATGCGTTATTATGTGTTTAGAATGCATGTTTAAGGGTGTATGATGATGAGACCTTAACAAAGATAATAAATTGGTTGCCAATTGCACGCGAAAAACCCTCAAATAATATTAAGCGTCTTTCCTTCCATTGAGTGATTCTTGCTCAAGATCTAAGACGACATTGCTTGTTGGCCAAAGTCAAGGCCTTTGTCTGTCGAAGATGTCTTTGAATCACGAGAGCTTTGTTACATGTCAGTGTCTTGTCCAAGTTGTGGTTTGTTGGCCAAAGTCAAGACACACTTCTTGTCCATCGACATTGATTACGAAGCTTTCCATGGTCAATGGGTCGCGCTTGACTGGGATCACTAATTTTGTTGTGCCAAAGCCAAGGCTTAGTTGATTTAGAGGAAAAAGGTTAGGTAATACATTGGATGTATTGGCATATATAAGATATATGTTTAGGACTTGGATGTCCGCCTACTGGATCTAGGAATTGGATTGGATCCAATCGATCTTAGAGATCTACCTAGTTAATTATCATACAATTTGTTGGCCAAAGTCAAGATTGTGTGTATTTAACGGGATCCTAGCCCGCTAGGAAACACGGTTTCCCGAGTACTCAACAGAGGGTTAGAGGCTCGCCGAAAAATAGTGGGAGGCAATAATTGAATTTGCAATATTCGTTCAATTACTCGCCATATGCGCTCAAACAAATATCATTCGTCATATAAATTAAATGTTAGTTGGACTAATATTTAAATTGTTGTTTTAATAAAAACAGTTGGACTGTATTATAGTTGATTATATAATTGGATTATAGTAATCAATATATTTGAATTAATTAATTTCATCTTATAGTTGATTTTATAGTTGGACTATAGTAATCAATATAATTGAGGTAATTAATTTAAATTATATTTGATTGTATAGTTGGACTATAATAATCATTATAATATATAGTACCACAAATCGTTGATTAAATAGTTGGACTATTAGAATCAAGATAAAAATGAAGATTGACATTTAAAACATAATCCTAAAGAAAATGTATTTAAATGGTTTAATTTTTCAAACTGGGAATAAAATTTTCAGGATGGTCCTGGAAACTAATAAGTTAATTTATTTGATAAAATAACATATTAGGCCTAAGCCCGGATTTAAGCAAAAGGTAGAGCATAAATCTTTGGAGTTTATGTAATGATAACTTTAGTGCTTAATCCATTAAAATTGCAATAGTAAACTCTTGGAGAGTTAATGACTATTCTCAAGGAGACGAAGTCAAAGTTGCAATATGGCATGTAGCGCAAGGAGCAAATTACTTCAATATTCTAGAAACCCGAGGCTTGGCCAAAGGCTACTGGAATGTTGAAAAAGGGCAAAGGCAAAATCATATAATCTTCTAGGAAGATAAATGACATATCCCAAAATGTCTGCCTAAATTGTGGCAATGGGATCGCAGAAGCGTGACTGCCGTTTGGACAAAGCAGACAAGAAGAAATTGAAGACGAGCAAGGCTCTGACTTCAAATATGTTTGTCAAGATTATGTTCATTACTAGTATTGAAATTGGATTTTAAATACTTAGTGTGGTACATAAATATATACTGATGTTACGAATCTGCTATGAGCAGGATTAGGAAACTGTTATAATGTAACTAGTTTGACTAGATACATTATCTCTATATCAGTGTTTAACCCGCTGCGGGTGAACCTTTATATTCTAGAACACTAAAGTGTTTTATTATATAAAGATGATATTGAGATAAACACATTAGATGTGAATAACAGTATTTATATTTTGAATATAAATAAGTCTCAAATATATAACATGACAAACAAATAGCTCAAACTGATTTGATCAGAAGAAACTAATTGTGGCATTATTGTCTGGGACACAATCAAACAAGACTCGTATATCCACACTTTTGAAGAGTGGGTACTCGGACTGATTTGATTCTAATCAAATAAAGTCTACGAATCTAGTTTATTAGGCAAAGTGCCTAAAACACATTTACTTGGTAAAAGTGTAAAAGCCACATATCTGTTAGCCCTAGTTCATAGTGATACAAGTGGGCCCATATCTAGCTAGGCTAGAGGTGGATATGAATATTTCGTGACCTTTACGGATGTGGCATCGCGTTATGGTTATGTGTTTCTTTTGAAGAACACAAATCAGAAACTTTTAAAGTATCGACACGAAAAGACAAACAGATCGGCTAAAGTATTAAACCGTCACGGTAAGACCATAATGGAAAATACTTAAGCAATAAGTTTCTAGTATAGTTGAAAAGAGTATAGTATTCTTTCAAGAAGACTCCTCCCGGAACACGTCAGTTTGACGGTGTGTCCGAACTGAGTAACCGAATTTTGTTGGACATGATAAGGTTAATCATGAGTCGCTTTGAGCTACCATTTCCTTCAACGAATAAGCTTTAAACAGTGCAGAACTTATTTAGAATAAGGTTCCATAAAAATCTGTTTGACAGATTTCGTGCCAATTATAGGTTACCCTTGGGATACCAAAGTATTGTACTTATACAACTCACTTGAGAACAATTAGATTGTTGCTCACCATGCGGTTTTCCTAAGAGGAATACCGATATGCAGTGGTAAGTGGGAGGATAGTAAAACTCGATGAAAATCAGAGTAATACTATTGTAGGCATCGAATCCTAATGGAACACATATAGTTCATCAATGATGAAACTATAACATTAATCTTCGAATAAACAAGAACCACGTAGTTCGGAGAGAGTCAGAGAACATCCTGGGTATGGGTTTCTGATCTCACCTTATAAAGATGTTAATCTTTTGAGGTATACCAACTGACTACGTATGAGGAAGTGATACAAGGTATCGACTCCTTATTATGACAAAGTGTCATGAGTCCGAAATGGATTCCATGTATATCAACAAGTTTAGAACTAGTTGATGTACCGTAAGGCATTGTGCCTATTGGTGCTATATAAGTCTTCAAGGAAGACATACATGGAAGGCAACATACCAACGTACTAAGCTAGGCTTGTAGCGAAAAGGTAGAGTTATCAACATTGTGTTGATTACGATTCAACCTTTTACCTGTTGCCACGTTAAATCCATTTGGATAATGCTTGCTAAAGCTGCGTGTTTCATTTATGAAATATGGCAGCAGAACGGAAAAACCACTTTCCTTAATGGAAACCTTTTGGAGGATGTTTACAACATCCTGTTGGTTTTATCGTACCAAAAACTAGCAAATAAGGTTTGCAGGTTATTCGATCCATGTATGGATTGAAGCAAGCATTAGGTTCTTGGAATTATCGTTTTGATTTGTAATCATAATAGTTTATGATTTAATTCAAAACGAATTGCTTCTTGTGTATATAAGGAAGTTAGTGGGAGTGCGCTGACAATGAATGTCCTGAATAATAATGATAATATGTCATTCTTGGAAATGACATTCCCATAAAATAATCGGTGAAAGCTTGCTTCCTGAAAACGCTATAAGTCGCCAATGGTACTATACAGTTTGAGTAACGGTACAGTGAGCTGGAAACTTCCAAGCAAGATATTGTTGCCGAAATATAACCAACAAAATGCGGGTTATTGCTGCCAGTTGAAGCGGCAAATAGAAGCCTTCTGGGTCGATAATAAATCTAATTAGATTAGATATATTATGTTAGCAGCTGAGCTAGGCTTGAGCACAGGCTTTGGGAAGCGACCCATGAGATCCTCGGATATGTTGGTAGTAAATTTGGTCGTCGGACTATCCGAACACGTAAGTACCTAGTACTCGTTTTTATACCGATTTACAAGACAAGGTTGGCTTCTAGCAAAGCGCCACGCCTACCCAATTCTCCGGAAATATCCTTACAGGATAAAGGCTCTATTCTATACCAGCGTAGTATACGTAGTATTGCGTATTTCTTTCCAGTATCAGATGATCACATGCGAGGCCTGGGGCTGGTACAATGTCTGCCCCGTACGAAGCATATATCGGATTACGAGCACACTAGTCTCTTAAAATCGGATAATCATGACCAAGTCATATTATCCCGACGGTTGCAACTTTACATAGAGAGCCACGTTTGTATCCTGCGAGATCATCAACTCCATATGACTGAGAGTGACACTTCCATCTCGACATCACACCCAAACACTACGATTCTCGATATACCCAGAATTGGCGTACACAGAACCCGGTTAAAGCCCTGGACGACCTCAACCAAAGTATATTGATTGTTGTATGTATTAGCGGTGCAAGTCTTAGGTTAAGACCAAATACACCTACCCTGATTTCGGACTTCCATAGACACGTAGTCTACTACCAATGGGAATTCCGAGGGGGTCTATCCAGAGCGAAGCTAGTTTCCCGTACCATCGGTGAAACACAACCTCCTATTACACTGCATGAGTATCCTATACCCAAATATACGAGAACTATGATGTTGTGCCCTCACAACGCGCACAAGTGTATTACTAGTCTTTTACGTATTTCGATGTCCAATCTCGACAATGCTCTGACTAGGATATTTAATGATTTATCCTTCGTGGACTGATACTGTCTCATATCATTCTCAGTCTAGGAACAAATCATAGGGACCCTCATCATTTATATATCGATGGTGATCTAATCACCATGATAAGAGTGCAATCTCCTTTGTCACATAGTTAATTTGTACATAAACACCGTGATCTGTACAAATAGTGACGTTATGGGTCATAATTGTCCAACAAATCTCCCACTGGCTATAGCCAGTCACTCGAGTGTCTGACACCCGAACTATGTACGGTTGGTTCAAACTGCTGAGAAAACGCTTTCGTCAGCGGATTTGCTTGATTATCATCTGATGCGATTTATTCGGTCATCACATCGCCACGATGTATAATCCGAACGAATCAGATGAATAATCGAAGTATTTATCTGGATCGTTGATGAGACCAAAAATTCTTTACTATGTGCTGCAGCCTAGATCAGCTGCTAAAAGAACTATATCCAATCTAATTAGATATTAATCGACCCCAGAAGGCTTCTATTGCTGCCTCAGCTACAGCAATAACCCGCATATGTGTTTATTTGGTAACAGTATCTTGCCTGGAAGATTTCCAGCTCACTGTATCGTTATTCAAACTGTATAGTACCGGTTTGCGACTTATAGTCTCTTACCGGTTTAGGAAACTTGCTACAGTGATCCCATTCACTTCAAGTTCTCCATCTCCATAGATTAAGACAACATCCTTAGATCTCTAAGATACTAACGGTGTTCTTAACATCAATCCAGTGACTATCACTTGGATTGGCCTGTTTGTGACTTCATATGCTCAAAGCGTATGAGACACCAGGTCGCGTACATTTTTCAATGTACGGTTTCTCGGAAAGTTTTCATGAAAGCCAAGCTTTCACCGATTGTTTTTATGGGAATATCATTTCCAAGAAATGACATATTATCATTATTGTATAGGACATTTATTATCAGTGCGCTCCCACTAACCTCCTTATATACACAAGAATCATTTTTCATTTTGAATTAAATCATAAACTATTATGATTACATCAAAACGATAATTCCAAGAACCTGACGCTTGCTTCAATCCAAACATGGATCGAATAACCTGCAAACTTGTTTGCTAGTTTTGGTACGACAAAACTGACAGGATGTTGTAAACATCCTCCAAAAGTTTTCCTTTTAGGAAAGCGATTTCCCGTTAAGCTGACTATTTCATAAATGAAACACGCAGCTTAAGCAAGCATTATCCAAATGGATTTAACGTGGCGGGCAACAGGTAAAGGTTGAATCGTAATCAACACAATGTTGATAATGATACCTTTCGCTTAAAAGCGTAGCTTTATATACGTTGGTATGTTGCCATCCATGTACGTCTTCATCAAATACTTATATAGTACCAATAGGCACAATGTCTTGCGGTACATCAACTAGTATCTAAACATAGTTGATATACATGGAATCCATTTCGGACTCATGACACTTTGTCATAATAGGGAGTCGATACCTTGTATCACTTCCTCATACGTAGTCAGTTGGTATACCTCAATAAGATTGTTGGACAATTATGACCCATAGCGTCACTATTTGTACAAATCACAGTGTTGTTGTACAAATTAACTATGTGACAAAGGAAATTGCACTCTTATCATTTGGGATTAGATCACCTAGAATATAAATGATAGGAGGTCTCCCTGTGATTTGTTCCTGGATTGAGAATGATATGAGACAGTATCAATCCACGAAGGATATAATCATTAAATATCCTAGTCAGAGCATTATCGAGATTGGACATCGATGAATGCGTAAAAGACTAGTATTACACTTGTGCGCGTTGTGAGGGCACAACGGCATAGTTCTCATATATTTGGGTATATGATACTCATGCAAGTGTAATAGGAGGTTGTGTTTTACCGATGGTACGGGAAACAGCTTCGCTCTGGATAAGACCCCTTCGGAATTCCATTGGTAGTATGACTATGTGTCTATGGAAGTCTGAAATCAGGGTAGGTGTATTTTGTCTTAACATGAGACTTGCACCGCTAATACTTGCGACAATCAATATACTTTGGTTGAGGTCGTCCAGGGCTTTAGCCGGTTCTGTGTACGCCAATTCTGGGTATATCGAGAATCATAGTGTGTTGGGTGTGATGTCGAGATGGAAGTGTCACTCCAGTCATATGGAGTTGATGATCGCGCAGAGATACAGAACTGGTTCTCTATATAAGGTTGCAACCGTCGGGATAATATGACTTGGTCATTATTATCCGATTTTAAAGAGACTAGTTGCTCGTAATCCGATATATGCTTCGTACGGGGCAGACACTGTACCAGCCCCAGGCCTCGCATGTGATCATCTGATACTGGACAAAAATACGCAATACTACGTATACTACACCTGATATAGATCCTTTATTCCTGTAAGGATATTTCCGGAGAATTGGGGAGGCATGGCGCTTTACTAGAGGCCAACCTTGTCTTGTAATTCGGTATAAACGTAGTACGAGGTACTTACGTGTTCGGATAGTCCGACGACCGAATTTACTGCCAACATATCCGGGGATCTCATGGGTCGCTTCCCAAAGATTCACCGATGACGTATGACTCGCACTTTTAATTAATCTGGGATTGATAAGATGAGCACTTTTAATTAATCTGGGATTGATAAGATGAGAGAGAAAATTAATCTAGGATTAATTGCAGAGATATTTTATCTGGGATAAAATATCATTTAAAGAGAGAGAACGATTAATTTGGAATTAATCGATAAATTAATATATTTGATATATTAAAAGAAATTGGATTTCGACGCGGAATTAAAATTAAATTTTAATTCGAGTGAACGATTTAATTTAGAATTAATTCATTAGCGACGTGAATAGTGATTTTGCTAGGCGTAATCGTTTAATTACGACGCAACGGAAAATTCGTTAATTTAGAATTAGCGAACCCGAGCGACCGAGATTATTTACGAGCGCATTCGCATTTCGAATTCGAGTGCGGCACGTAAGTCAAATCAAACGTCAAATCGCTAGTCGCATCTAGCGTCGCATCAAGCGTCAAATCATTAGTCACTTTGAGTGATGTGACAACTTGTCACTTGATTTGATTGATTGATGGATCGATTGATTGATGTTGGTGGTTGGAATTAATTGACTTGACTTTTTTGGAAAAAGCAAAATCACATTAATTAATTTGGAAATTAGATTTGTGTATTAGATACACAAAATCCCTCAACCAAAATCGATCTCTCTCATTTTTATTTTTGGAGCCAAAACTCTTCTCTCTTCTTCCTCTCATCTACACGCCCAAAGGGCTGTTCTTCACTGGTTTTTTGAACAGAAAAAATGTGAGCAGTGAAGCGGAAGCAATGCGTTTTTGTGGCAAGAACAAGAGTGCTAGCACACTCCGGGATCAATGCGAAGGTGATAGGAAAGTACACCCATGAGCCGGGAAACTTTTGACGAAGCTTGGAGCTTGTTCAAGGACCTCCAATGGCCGAAAATCAGAAGCAAAATACAGCCCACTGCCGCACAAACCAGTGAGCAGAACAGCAGCCACTGCCAAGTAGAAACCAGTGAGCAAATCTGAATTTTTGTTGCCTTCGTGTCGCACAACCGATCGATGTAAGTATTCCGCAACTTCCGTCGTTGTATTCACACATGTTCATGCTTGTTTAATTCGATCTTGGAGACCTAGAATCACTAACAAAGATAGACATCTTTATGAGGTGAGATCAGAAACCCATACCCCAGGTTGTTTTCTGACTTTCTCCGACATACGCGGTTCTTGTGTATTCGAAGATTATGGTATAGTTTCATCATTGATGAACTATATGTGTTCCATTAGGATTCGGTGCCCGGAATAGTATCACTCCGATTTTCATCGAGTTATACTATCCTCCCACTTAACTCTGCATATCGGTATTCCTCTTAGGAAAACTGCATGGTGAGCAACAATCTAATTGTTCTCTCGTGAGTTGTATAAGTACAATACTTATGGTATCCCTAGGATAGCCTACAATTGGCACTTATCCAATTTGGGTTTTAGTTTGGTATCATCAAACATATGCTTAGCATTCCCAAATATCAGGAATGTGAAACCCGGTTTCTTTCCCGTTCATATCTAATATGATATCTGTCGAACAGATTTTAATGGAACTTTATTCTAAATAAGTTCTGCACTGTTAATGCTTATCCGTTGAAGGAAATGGTAGCTCAGAGCGACTCATGATTAACCTTATCGTGTCCAACAAAATTCGGTTTATCCGTTCGGACACACCGTCAAACTGACGTGTTCCGGGAGGAGTCCTCATTGAAAGAATACTATACTCTTTCAAGTATTTTAGAAACTTATTGCTTAAGTATTTTCCATTACGGTCTTACCGTGACTGTATAATACTGTAGCCGATCTGTTGTCTATTTTGTGTCGAAACTGTAAAAGTTTCCGATTTGTGTTCTTCAAAAGAAACACATAACCATAACGCGATGCCACATCCGTAAAGGTCACGAAATATTCATATCCACCTCTAGCCTAGCTAGACATGGGCCCACGTGCTTCACTATGAACTAGGGCTAACAGGTCGGTGGCATTTACACTTTTACCAAGTAAATAGTGTTTTAGGCACTTTGCCCAATAAACTAGATTCGTAGACTTTATTTGATTGGAATCAAATCAGTCCAGATACCGCTCTTCAAAAGTGCGGATATACGATTCTTGTTTAATTGTGTCCCAGACAACAATGCCACAATTGGTTTCTTCTTATCAAATCAGTTTGAGCTATTTGTTTGTCATTATATACATTTGAGATTTTATTTATATTCTAATATAAATACTGTTATTCACATCTAATGTGTTTATCTCAATATCATCTTTATATAATAAAACACTTCAGTGTTCTAGAATATAAAGGTTCACCCGCAGCGGGTTAAACACTGATATAGAGATAATGTATCTAGTCAACTAGTTACATTATAACAGTTTCCAAATCCTGCTCATAGCAGATTATGAACATCAGTATATATTTATGTACCACAATAAGTATTTAAAATCCAATTTCAATACTAGTAGTGAACATAATCTTGACAAACATATTTGAAGTCAGAGTCTTGCTCGTTCTTCAATTCCTTCATGTCTGCTTTGTCCAAACTGCAGTCACGCTTCCGCGATCCCGTTTGCCACAATTAGCAGACATTTTGGGATATGTCCTTTATCTTCCCAGAAGATTATAATGATATTGCATTTTCCCTTTTCAACACTCCAGAAGCCTATGGCCTTCTAGAATATCGAAGTAAGGTGCGCCTTGCGCTACTTGCCTATTACAATCTTTGACTTTGTCTCCTTGAGAATAGTCATTAACTCCCCAAGAGTTATTAATTGCAATTAAGTACTTCTAAAATCTAAGTATAGATTTATGAAGATCCTTCAATTTCAGTATCATACTTTAAGGATCCAATCCTTAGTTCTGATTCAGAAATTAAGGAGTCTACTGCGGTAAGTAAAACGGATTAAGCACTTAATTTATCATCACATAAATCTTCCTTGGATTTATGCTCTACCTTTTGCTTAATATCGGGCTTAGGCCTAATATGTTATTTTATCAAATAAATTAACTTATTAGTTTCCAGGACCATCCTGAAAATTTATTCCCATTTAAAAATTAAACCATTTAAATACATTTTACCTAGGATTATGTTTTAAATGTCAATCTTTCAATTTTATCTTGATTCTAATAGTCCAACTATTTAATCAACGATTTTGGTACTATTTATTATAATGATTATTATAGTCCAACTATACAATCAACTATAATTTAAATTAATTAACCTCAATTATATTGATTACTATAGTCCAACTATAAAATCAACTATAAGATGAAATTAATTAATTCAAATATATTGATTACTATAATCCAATTATATAATCAACTATAATACAGTCCAACTGTTTTATTAAAACAACAATTTAAATATTAGTCCAACTAATATTTAATTTATTTGACGAATGATGTTTGTTTTGAGCGTGTATGGCGAGTAATTGAACGAATATTGCAAATTCAATTCTTGCCTCCCACTATTTTTCGGCGAGCCTCTAAACCTTTGTCGAGTACTCGGGAAACCGTGTTTCCTAGTGGGCTAGGATCCCGTTAAATATCACACAATCTTGACTTTGGCCAACAAATTGTATGATAATTAACTAGGTAGATCTATAAGATCGATTGGATCCAATCCAAATCCTAGATCCGGTAGGGGGACTTCCAA
The DNA here is from genome assembly GCA_019454045.1 of Zanthoxylum bungeanum. Taxonomy (NCBI): domain Eukaryota; kingdom Viridiplantae; phylum Streptophyta; class Magnoliopsida; order Sapindales; family Rutaceae; genus Zanthoxylum; species Zanthoxylum bungeanum. The sequence continues at coordinate 33,568 of SKCR01039084.1, read as the reverse complement.
GTCTGAAACACATATCTTATATATGCCAATACATCCAATGTATTGCCTAACCTTTTTCCTCTGAATCAACTAAGCCTTGGCTTTGTCACAACAAACTTAGTGATCCCAGTCAAGCGCGACCCATTGACCATGGAAAGCTTCGTAATCAATGTCGATGGACAAGAAATGGTCTTGACTTTGGCCAACAAACCACAACTTGGACAAGACACTGATATGGAACAAAGTTCTCGTGATTCAAACACATCTTCGACAGACAAAGGCCTTGACTTTGGCCAACAAACCAATGCCGTCTTAGATCTTGAGTAAGAATCACTCAATGGAAGGAATGACGCTTAATATTTAGCGAGGGTTTTTCGCGTGAAAATTGGCAACCAATTTATTATCTTTGTTAAGGTCTCATCATCATACACCCTTAAACATGCATTCTAAACACATAATAAAGCGCGTATGAAAAATAATAATGATATACGGATGGATACTTTACACATTGATCCTAGATCAAATCTCTCGCTTTCTCTCTCCCGCTAGCACATGTATTACTTCTACCCGTTACACTACAATTCTAAAGAAACCTCATTTACATTGAGGGGAATATGTGAGAAGAGAATACAAAGAATAGGAGGTGATAAGGCTGGACACGCAGGTCCAATTAATAAATCAAATTTATTACACAATTTCTAAAATTGTCCCACCCATCTAATATCCATCCGATATACATTATTCATGCATCGCAACCATGTATTCACACAAGCATGTTATCAACCAATCTAATCAAATTAATTAATCTGATAATTTGTGACCATCCAATGTACAAACAACGATTTGATTTTGCTCGAGTCAAACTCGTTTTGCGAATAAGTACTTAAATTACTAATTCTCGAATTAAATTAAATTACATAATTAAATCCAATTTAATACGCATTTATTTCTAATTCGCTATTTAATTTCAAATTAAATAACACACTTTATTTATAAACCTTTTACGACTTAAATTCCAAATTTAATCGATACGGGCCTCAAAGCCCGATTAACGTCCAACGTCAATTTAATTAAAGTCCAATGGGCTTTTAATTAATTTCTTAAGGCGTGGACTTTTGGTCAAATCGGGTCAAACCGATAACCAAAGTCCAATCTGGGAATTACCCCATAAGCCTAGAAATCAATCTTGGCCCATTAGGCCCAATTAAACTTTAAAGGTCCATTTGTTGTATTTGGGCTTTATGGAAGCGGTTTTGGGCCCAATTGGATCCAATCCAATTTGCCTTAACCCAACTTTGTACAACAAAGCCCATTAAGCCCAATAACAACATTTAAGCCCAAATCCAATTTCAAGCCCAATTTAATTAAACACAAAAATTCCAAATTTCCCATTTAATTAAACTAAAGTGTATTAACATAATTAATCACCAAAATCAATATTTCCAAAACACAATTAGGCTAATTAATCATGCTCATTTACATCAATTAGTGTCCAACACAAATTAATCAAAAATCAAACCCATACATGCTTACTTTGTTCTCGGCAATGGGGTTAATTTTATGTCTGATTTGTTTCAATCCAATTAAACCCAATTCGACATTAAATTAACATTCCCGAATGATTTCCAACACATCCAATGAATCAAAAAACAAAAATCACCAAGAACACAAAGGGCATTATTTTCGGCCAAGCTCAAAAAATTGGGGAAATTTGTTCCAAACAAGATTTCTTCAAATTGATCAAATCAATCATCAATAAAAATACATTTAAACACATTCATTCATCAAATCTCACAAATCATGCTCAACCACATTTTTAGCCAAATTTTAACCCCTATTCGTATTTCATGCTTTTACTCGCTCTGATACCACTGTTGGAGTTTCTAGGTCCATAGGATCGAATACAAGCAATGAAATAAACGTGCGAATACAACGAAAAAGTCGCGGAATACTCACATCGATCGGTTGAGCGACGCTGTGACGAACAAAAATTTCAGTTTCTGCTCACTGGTTTCACGGCAACTGCAGTAGTCCAAGCTCACTGGTTTGGCCATTTTGAGTTCCTTCGTTAAGCTCCAAGCTTCGTCGAATGGTTCCCGGCTCATGGGTGGACTTCCCTATCACCTTCGCATGTCTCTCGGAGTGCTAGCTCTCTTGATTTTTGCCGTAAAAACCAAGCACTTTGCTTCCCTTTTCCTCCATTTCCTCGGCAGTGAACTGCCAAGAACCAGAAGAGAAAAATAGCCACTGTGGGCGTGAGATGAGGAAGAAATAAAGAGAGAGAGATGTGTTGTTAAGTGAAAAATGGTAAATGATTTTCCAAAAAACATATGCACCAATTTTTCCATCCAAAACAAAGCCTTAAATGCTTTCCATCTACTCAAATCAACTCACATCAATCCATCAATCATGAATATTGACTGGCGTCTAGCAAAGCCTTAAGTACCTAGTACTACGTTTATACCGATTTACAAGACAAGGTTGGCTTCTAGCAAAGCGCCATGCCTACCCAATTCTCCGGAAATATCCTTACAAGAATAAAGGATCTATACCAGGCGTAGTATACGTAGTATTGCGTATTTCTGTCCAGTATCAGATGATCACATGCGAGGCCTGGGGATGGTACAGTGTCTACCCCGTATGAAGCATATATCGGATTACGAGCAACTAGTCTCTTTAAAATCGGATAATCATGACCAAGTTATATTATCCCGACGGTTGCAACCTTATATAGAGAGCCAGTTCTGTATCCATGCGCGATCATCAACTCCATATGACTGGAGTGACACTTCCATCTCGACATCACACCCAACACACTACGATTCTCGATATACCCAGAATTGGCGTACCCAGAACCCGGTTAAAGCCCTGGATGACCTCAACCAAAGTATATTGATTGTCGTATGTATTAGCGGTGCAAGTCTCATGTTAAGACCAAATACACCTACCCTGATTTCGGACTTCCATAGACACGTAGTCATACTACCAATGGAATTCCGAGGGGGTCTATCCAGAGCGAAGCTGTTTCCCGTACCATCAGTGAAACACAACCTTCTATTACACTTGCATGAGTATCCTATACCCAAATATACGAGAACTATGTCGTTGTGCCCTCACAACGCGCACAAGTGTAATACTAGTCTTTTACGCATTTATCGATGTCCAATCTCGACAATGCTCTGACTAGGGATATTTAATGATTTATCCTTCGTGGACTGATACTGTCTCATATCATTCTCAGTCCAGGAACAAATCATAGGGACCTCTCATCATTTATATATCGAGGTGATCTAATCACAAATGATAAGAGTGCAATCTCCTTTGTCACATAGTTAATTTGTACAACAACACCGTGTTCTGTACAAATAGTGATGTTTTGGGTCATAATTGTCCAACATGTTGTCCAGCCCAACAATTATCACTGGATGTCAGAATCAAGCAATACTACATTTGCTCATCAGAACGAAATGAGGAGATGTATGATTTGTGATGGTAACCACTCGAGCGATCAATGCATATACTTTTCAGAGTGGCAGAATTATCATAATCATTCAAGGTACGAAGAACCATCATACTTTCCATCTTATCCACCATCCACCTACTATCTTCAATAAGAACCAGAACCATCAGAGGAAGATCAGTTGATTCACATGCTCAAAGATTGGTTCGAGGAACGGGAAGCTCAATTTGATGCACAAATTCAGAGTCAAGCGGCGTCTATACAGAGGATGACAGATCAAGTTAGGCAATTAACAGATAACCTGAATCACATATCTCACGGAGCAAATTTAAATAATACTGAAGAAGCCTTCGAATATCCTTAGATTCATCATGACATCATAACAAATGACGAGGCTGAGCAGTATCAACAACCAGAGGTATCAGTTCAGGATCCCAAACCAGCGAAGTCTCTATTTGACTTTTATTATGCAGATTCTGACAAGGATGAAGCTGATCTATTTGTACCAACTGCACCAACAACAGAGGATCAAACTTTCAATCCTCAAAATGAAGATCTTGGAGCATGCTTTACCATGATGTTTGATGAAGATCTACTTGAACCATCCATTCCAGTCGTATCAGAAGATGAAGACCTAATGTCAGAAATATCTTTACATCCTCAAGTTGACACTTATGGAGCATGTTTTTCACAGATGACAGATGAAGAACTGAATGAGGAAATTTTAAAATTCCTCTGTGAAGAAAAGGTGGAGCAAGAAACAGAGAAAATTGAGGAGCAATTGTCAGACCAAATTGAAGATCTCAGGCATTCAGGAGAAACATCACTGTTTTGGGGAGTACAATTTAAAGATATCAACCAGAAGTTTGACAGAATGGAACTTCCATTCCAAGTCAAGCACCATACGAGACCTCCTGATTTTATTTCTTTCTTTTAAGGAACCATTGGAGCGACAATGTTTAAGAAGGTGGCACGAGCACTGAATGAGACAAAAGTCTTTTTGCCCCTTTACCATTGGAAGAGACCATTCAAAAGCAACGCTCACGGGATTGTCTTTAATCGGACATCCAAAACGACATTGAAACCTCCTTAACAGATAGATTTCAGTCACGTCTGGCTGAAGACGAAAAATTTAGCGCTAGCAGGGAGGCAACCCATGCACTTTGTTGTAATTTCTGTTTTTATATTTTGTGTATACATGTTGTAGAGTTTTTAATTTTGTGTGTTATTTTTGTAGGGAAAAGCTCAACCAAAGCATAAGACAGAAGGAATGGTGTTTGGCAAAGATAAGAGATAATTCATTAGCGATGACTGAGTAAGGAATGAATTCTTGAGACGCATCCTAATGAATTTATACTAAGCTAGTGGCGTATTGCGTACACAATTCTGTTGTCTTAATAATTGCTTTGATTTGCTTTTCTTTTGTTATTTTCTTTTATTTTCGCCGACAAGATCTATACTTTTTGACTTTTCACGATTTATTTTAACCATCATCTAATAATTGTCACTTGGCAGGTACTAGTGCTATTATTACTCACTCATTTTCAGGTTCTATAAATTCATATATACATTTCTTTCTTCGACACATCCAGATATACATCCAAATAAGAGAAAGAAAATGGAAGCAACTTCACAGCAACGAGTCAAGCGAATTTGTGTTTTCTGTGGATCGAATTCTGGTAATAAACCAGAATTCATTGAGGCTGCAAAGGAATTGGGGAGAGTCATAGCAGAACGAAATATGGACCTAGTATATGGCGGTGGTAATCTTGGATTAATGGGAAGCATTTCAAAAACAGTTCATGAGGGTGGTGGTCATGTTTTGGGAATCATCCCAAAAACTTTGGCGGACGAACACATAATCGGAAAAACAAATGGAGATGAACGCATTGTCTTGGGGATGTCCGAACAACTCCTTGAAATGGTTAATATTGCTGATGCGTTTATTGTTTTACCAGGTGGGCTCGGAACATTTGAAGAGATATTCACAGTGGCATAATGGGCGCACTTGAATATTCATCAGAAGCCCATTGGATTACTCAACATTGAACATTTTTTCGATTTTCTGTTTGTATTTCTTGCGGAAGCCAAAAGACATGAGTTCGTCACAAAATCAGTACATGATATTTTCCTGACTGCAACAAAGGCTGAGGAATTAATTGACCAAATCCTAGCCTTTGAACCAAAAATCGACCCCATTCTTTCCAAGTTGAGCTGGTCAGATATCGATCATTGTAAGAAGCGTAAATTGGACATAGATCTTAATCGGTAATTTTCGTAGATTTTCAGCTAACCAGGTACGACCTTCTTAACTCTCCTTCTACTGTTTAAGACATTGGGGACAATGTCTCATTTAGGTTTGGGGGAGGGGAATAGTTAATTTGTATCTTGTGTTATTTTTATTTTTAGTCTAAATTTTTTTTTGAAAAATACAAAAAAATTGAAAATTTTTCAAAAATGACAAAAATATTTTGTGTTTTTGTATTTTTATTTTGACTAAAAAGGTGAAATTGGTAAGAGATAGATGAGTAAGGAGTTTTCACTCCTGAGACGTATCTTAAACCATTTTGAAACAAGTTCGTTTTTGTTTATTTCATGTTGAATTATTTAATTTGTAAATTCTCCATAAAACGGACTAAAATGGATCTTCATTTTCTTAGTTAGCAGATATTATCAACATGCATAGTAACATACGGACATGAGCTAAAATTGAAAAGTTTGTAATATTCAGTGCTCTAGTTTAATTGGAGGAAGCATCTCAAAAAGTGATGGAGTAAAAAAAAAAAAAAACGTCTGAGATCCGAGTTATTAAGTCTGTAAGGGTGTTTTAACACCTAGTGCCCTAAAACCAACTGGTTTGGGAGTCACTGGCCCAAAGCTCGTTACATGGATCAAAGATGCTGCAAAAATATATAAATCTGAAGTCTGAGTAATTAAGTCCGTAGGGGTGTCTTAACACCTGGTGCCCTAAAGCCAACTGGTTTGGGAGCCACCGACCCAACACTCGCTACATAGACGGAGGGTATTGTATATAAATAAAAAAATCAAAAATCAAAGAAAAAAAATCAGAAAAATGAGAAAAATTATTCCATTGCAACAAAAATGTGTGAATTCCGATAAAACTTTAGGACCAAAATATTACTCTCTTTTCAAATGCACTTATGACTGTTGTGGGCAAAAATGAGTTGTTTAATATTTTGTTGGCTGTGTATATGGAGAATGGTAAATATAATCGGAGAATTTACTTATTCAGTAATTTAGAAAGAAACAAAACAACTAGTAACTTGGAGTAGAAATTTCACATGATTAGTCACTAACTTCTTTATTCTCTTTTCGCTTTTCTTTTTGCTTTTGTGTGCATTAGTTTCACTACCTTTTTACTTTTGTAAAATGTTTGTGGGCATCATTGCTGTAAACCCTCACGAGACTACAACTCGTCCACTAGGGACACTATGGGTTTAAAGGCTTGTTGCATACGCTAAATGCAACCGTGATCCCTACGAAGTGGCTTAGTTAAATTTTATTTTAAAGATGTTTATATTATTTTATTCTATGTTTTGCTCGAGGACTAGGAAAATGTTAGGTTTGGGGGTGTGATGAATGGTAATTATATCACTATTTCCCACTCATTTAACCTAATATTTTGTATAGTTTCTTGAGTTTTGTGAATATTTTGATCTGTTTTGTGTTATTTTGTAGAAAAATAAAGTTTCAGGACATTCTGGAGGTGATTTGGACCAAAACAGTGAAAATTGGAAAAATGGCATTTTGGTCGTTTCTTGCGTCGCGACGGGCAAGCCCTTGGCGTCGCGATGCCTAATGTGCGCCAAACAATGCTAACGTGCGCCGGGTCCACAAGTCAGAATCTGAGAAAAGTTTGACTTTGCTAACGTGCGTCGTGACACGTGTCACCATCACAGCCGATATGCTAACGTGCACCGTGCCACGTGTCATCATCCTACGGTGCTGACAGTCGCCATCGCCATGTGTCGCCACATGTCACTCCACCTGTCAGCCACGTCATCGTCCACATCACCGGTTGACTGAGTCAAAATGCCACGTCATCATCAACCAATCATAGTGTGCCACGTGTCGTAATTCTATGGTGCCGACAATCCCTTTCGCCACGTGCGCCATGTCAGCGCCACGTCAACATCTATTATTGGCTCACTTATCCGAAATCGACACATGGCGGATAAGAATCTGAGCCGACCAATCAGAAGCCGCCACGTGTCGCAATAATTGAGATATCAGCCGCCTTGCCAAATGTCGCCTTATCTCCTTATCCAGAATCGCCACGTGTCATCACCTCAGCATGCCACGTCAAAAGATGCTGGCGTCGCGACGCTGGGTGCTTATCCGCGCCTATAAATTGAGCTCGAGGTTTCAGTTTCAAATGTACCATTCTCTCTGAATTCTCTGATGTAAATAGGGAGTTTTCTATCTAGTTTCTTTTAGTTTTTAGTTTTGTAATTAATTTTAATTACGTTTTGTAATAATAGTAATTTACTTTCTTTACTTCTTACAGTTTTTACTATTCACTATGAGGAGGTAACTTCCCCCTGCTAGGGTGAAAGGTAATTCTTTTACTATTGCTATTTAGATTAATCTCCCTTAAATATAATATATTCACTATTTACAATATTGACTTAAAAATGATACCGCCAGATTGGTCGGTTGGTAATTAAATTTTCTTACCGCCTATATGGCAGGTTTATTTTGGTTCCACCTTTATGACTGGTTGGACTTAATTTGACTTAATCAGGTTTACCGCCTATATGGTTGGTTGGTAAAATAATCACAAGTTAATATATTATATTAAGGGAGATATCTAAATAGTAATTAGTAAAAGTTGATCCTTTTACCTTAGCATTTTATTTTATTGTAATTTACTTTTCAGCTTTTACTTTACCGCAATTACTTTTCAGCATTTTTACTTTATGTCTTTTACTTTTAAGTTTTTACTAGCCCTAGTTATGTGTTAGTTATCTGGGGTTGTGATGACTTCTAATATCACCGGTTTATAAGGGGTTATTTTATAGTTTGGGTAATTTAAAGGTTTACTTATTAAGTCTTAAGCTTAATGTTTCTTGTTGTCTGATCACCAATAAGATTGATGTGGTAAATCTAAAATAAACTTGACAAAGGAATTTTAGGTTTCAGCCTTAGACTTAATAGCCAACGATCTTCCTTGAGGATAGATAACCCTTTAATAGATTTCCTTACAGGATAGACATATACCTGTCGGGCAGGGTAGCCATAATTGGAACTTAAACTTAATGAATCCAGATAATTTGGTTGACATAGACATATGGTTCAATTGGGTTAAACTGGGTATTTGCGTCTGACCATCGACAGAGGCTTTCGTATAATTTCATGTTCCAGGTTAGTAAACCGATTTATTACACAAACATAAAATAATCACTTCATCTTTTAAAAGATATTAGAATGATTCACAACCCTAGATCTTTGAGTCTTTTGTTATTTTCCTTAGTATTTTCTTTTGTTTATTTTATTGATTTTAATTAAGGAAAACCACATTCAACCAACCAATCAAACAATCATTCTCTTCTCCATTTAATTAGATATTTGTAAATAAATAGATTCAACAATTAATAACAACAGTAGGAATTAAGTCCTCGTGGGATCGATATTTTTATACTACTTGAACAATACGTGCCCTTGCTTTATACGTGTGTGTTTACGCCGGTCATATGTCCTTTGGCATATAGGATGGAAACCCGAACATAAATTTCATAGCCAATTCCTAATGGATGGTAGTATGATTTGCACTCGAGATACAACTCCACGTACCATTGGATATTGACAAGCATTGTTGTGTCTTTTATAACTTTTATGTTAAAATTGAAAAATATAATAAAATAATAAAATGAAAAAGATCAAAAATATTTTTGTGGCTTGTTAGAGCATGAAAAGCTTGTTGCATGTGATCCTGGTACGTAGGATAAATGATTATGCATATATATTATGCTTTTATTTTTCTTGATGCTCTATGTGCATGAGTGTGTGTGATAAAAACCCTTGGTATATCTTGTGCTTGTATTTCACACACACATTTTTTTGCTGTCAAGGCTTGGTCGTACGTATGAGTTGTTAGACCGGAAATCTAATCTCTATTATACTTTGCTCACTAAATAGTATGAAATTTGATTAGATGACCTTGTGCTATCCCATTGTGAAAGAAAATAAAAAAAATAATAATATAGTATACATGAGACTCATTTACAAAAGACCAATGGACCAAATTCAAAAGATAAGGGAAAAACCTTTCATTCGAAAGAGTTTTTATTATGAGCTTATCTTATTTATGGGGAGAATAATTTAGCATGCAACCAATGTTGCATATTTTCAGGTCGTAGTGGTGCTGGGTTGAACATCTACTTTGTGGACTTGGTGTGTCAAGAGATTGGATTTCTTTGGTTGTGTCTCGCTAATAAAATAAGGTCTTAAGTTTTGATTTGTTGTGCACTTATTTTTCACGCAAATGCTTATTATGCTTTGCTGTTTATATCATATGCATGCGTGTAATATTTAGTAAAATCTAAAGTGATGTATATTATTACATGTCATAAACAGCTGAGTATTGATTGAGTATCATTGTACTTGCTTTAAGTGTTGTTTCAGTAATTTTTTATTGAATTTTTTTCTCATAGTGTGCTTCTGTGTGTTTTATATCATTGTATTTTTTGTGTGCATATTTATGACTGTTTACTTCCCATATGTTTTTTTGCTAACTGAGTAGGCTTGTTAGTGATGAGGAGTAAGTTATTTTTTCTTTCATGTGTTGTCTTCCATGTTACTTTTCCCATTGTCATTTCATGACAAAAAACAGGGAAAGTAGTTTGGGAGTTTGGGTGTCATTGTAACTCCGTTTTAGGAGGAATACGATTAAGGGGGAGTGGGATATCTACTATCTATTTGTACATGCATAAGTGTTATCGTTGTTTTATCTGTTCTTTATAATCCATGTGTTTTTCACGGTATATTGTTGTTTGTGGATGTTTCAGGTAAGCAGGTTATTTGCTGAGGTGGCATCAATTTCAAGACTACTTGGTTAGGAATTAGATCGAGTCATATTGTAATAAGTCGTTGTCTTGATGGTTGGAAGTTGGCTATTTTTCTTTTTGGGACTTTTACTGTAGTCTTTGTATTAGGTAGTATTTTTTCACGGAATGCTAAAGAGGGAGATTGTTAGTTCCATTTTTATTAGCAATGTCCATAACAAAACATGTTCAATTGAGTTGTAATGAGTCTTGAAGATCTCAGAGCAATTGGACAAGTATTTGGACAACATCTGTAATACCCCATAAATTCCGACGACTACTATGTTATAAGAGGCATGATACATAATATAAATCATGACCAAACATGTATGTGCTCGTGAAATTACTTTGTGGACATTTGGCAAATCCCTTGTAGATCCAAAATGGAAATCATTTTCGATACCACTCTGAATATCCCTTAGTATTTGAGATGTAACTTTTTATACGATCTCCGATTTTTATGAATTTTATATTGTCAAAAAGCTAAGATCGATACTTACAACTTTTATGTGGAAATTGTTTTCAAATTCGAACTAGAAGAATGTCAAATATTTTGATTTCCATGACTGCTATAGTGAAATTCGAGAATTAACTAGAAATAAGCATTATTTATGAAATGCCTAAATTTTTCCCAACAAAAAGGCATTGGCTGAAAGATGCATGTAATAAGGGGGTTCTGTTTTTGTTGTTTTGATAATGAATGGTCTTGGTTTATAAATTTGGTGATGTATTGATATGATTTTAAGTTGTTTGGGAGTTGATAACTCAAGATTATAAAAATAGAGCCTTTGTTAAATTAGATATGAGTATGTTGGGGGAGTATACTTGATGATTTGATGATACTAGATAATGGCCTATTTTAACTTAATGAGAAGTGCTTGTGTGAAGATTAAAAGGTGGGAGTATTGGAAGAGCTCGGAGGCAGTGACAATGGAAGATTTGTGTTAGGCCCTGAAATTGGGCTAGCGTCGCGACGCTCAACACCCAGCGTCACGACGCGTAACGAGAAGAGGCTATCTACCTCGGGTCTGATCAGACGGATGTCGTGACATGTAGTGTCTGATGTTGCGATGTGGAATAGAACATACTCTCTGTCTGGGTCTACTTTCATGGGCATCGCGACGTGCCAGACCTGGCATCGTGATGTGAGATAGAAACAGTTTCATAACATTTCAGTTTGAACTGAGGATGTTAGAAGCCACCCTAAGGTTTGGTATCGACACTTATATATGTATTATGGCATGTCGTAAGCATTATACATCATATGGTGATTATATATTAGTTGAATGGAGAAACTTAGTATATTTCTGAAACATATTCATGACTTATATTCTAACCAAATTTACCGATTATAGATTATTGGAAGGAACCCCAAGTTCTTCGACGAAGTGAAATAGTGCCAGCCAGAATCCAAATCTGTGAGTTGACCATTTTCTCAAATTGTATTTACTCATATGTTTTGGAATTGAAACTTACTTTTCCGCACATAGGATGTTAGCTAAAGATTTATTACAGTTGTTTTATGATTGATGATGTTTTAGAAAGATTAATTTCAAAAGCTTGAGTTTTATGATTTTTGGAGGCATGGGAAAAACTCACCATAGATGTAACTTGACACATATATGGAATTGACAGATACAGATATCATATGCACACGTAGTTCAAGACTAGGGATGATAGATGCCCCTAGATCCCAGATTCTGAGTCATGAGGGTAGCATAGATCTGCACCCTCTGCTCCAGTTCAGTGGCTTAGGGACGTCGAGACGTAACGCTCTAAGACCACTAGATTATGCGTATGGGGGGACGGTGAGACGTAACACCCTCATGCGATAGGTTTTCAGATACATATTTTACAGAAACAAATTTTTAGAAATGGATTTCTAGAAACAGATATTCAAAAAAGATAAGTTTTATGAAAAGTTTTCAAGAGAGATCAGTTTCACAAAAAGAATTCAGAGTTTTCAGAAAAGTGGTTTTCTTGAGACATTTTTGGCTTTAGAACCAAGTATTTTCATAAAAGTATTTCAATTTCTGTTTTAAAATGTCCGCTCACTAGGTCGTTCAAACGATCTAACCTCCTACTCCCAGTTTTTTTACAGGTATGCCCGGAGTGTTGGAATTTTCTAAGCATCCCAAGATCATTATCAAGCAATGAAAATAACATGCGAATACATCACGGAGTTGCGAAATACTCACAATGATCGGTTGAGCGACGCGAGTGAAGACAAAAACTTTTCTGCCCTCCAATGGAAGTCACGGCAGTGAGCTGATTTGGAGTCCCCATTTTCGGCTTCAATCTTCCTCTAAGCTCCAAGCTTTGGTTTATGGTGATTCCAAGCTCATGAAGTGAGTTCCCTATCACCTTTGTACGGCTCCTATGTGTGCTAGCACTCAAGAAACTTGCCACAAATTTCCCTAGCTTCTCATTTAGTTCTCGGTCCAACCAAAAACCAGAAGAAAAATGGCATGTTTGCCGAGAGAGAAGAAGATGAGCATTTTGGCTCCAAAACGTAAAAGAGAGAGAGAGTGTGATGGATATATTTTGGTAATTCATTTTTGTATATCTAATACACAATTTTTCAATTTTCAAAAAATCAAATAAATTGATTTACCAAAAACAAAAGTCAAGCCAATAAATGCTTGCCAACTACCACCATCAAGTCACATCACTCAATCAATGAAGTGACAAGTTGTCACATCACTCAAAGGGACTAGCGATTTGACGCTTGATTTGACTTGCGTGCCGCACTCGAATTCGAAATGCGAATGCGCTCGCAAACAATCTCGGGCTCGGGTTCGCTAATTCCAAATTAACGAATTTTTCGTTGCGACGTAATTAAATAATTATGCCTAGCAAAATCACTATTCATGTCGCTAACAAATTAATTCTAAATTAACTCGTTCGCCCGAATTAAAATCTAATTTCAATTTCGCGTCGAAATCTAATTTCGTATAATATATCGAATATATTATTTTATCGATTAATTCCAAATTAATCGTTATCTCTCTTTAAATGATATTTTATCCTAGATAAAATATCTCCGCAATTAATCCCAAATTAATTTTCTCTCTCATCTAATTAATCCTAGATTAATAAAGTGCGAGTCATACGTCATCGGTGAATCTTCGGGAAGCGACCCATGAGATCCCCGGATATGTTGGCAGTAAATTCGGTCGTCGGACTATCCAAACACGTAAGTACCTCGTACTACGTTTGTACCAATTTACAAGACAAGGTTCGCTTCTAGTAAAGCGCCATGCCTACTCAATTCTCCAGAAACATGCTTCAGGAATAAGCGATCTATATCAGGCGTAGTATACGTAGTATTGCGTATTTCGATCCAGTATTTGATGTCACGTGCTAGGCCTGGGGCTGGAATTGTGTCTGCCTCGTACGAAGCACATGTCGGATCTCTGGTAATTAGTCTTTATAATCGGATATACATGACCTAGTCATAATATCCCGATAGCTGTAGCATTTAAGAGAACCAGTCCCGTATCCTACGTGACCATCATCTCCATATGACTGGAGTGATACTTCCATCTTTACTTCACACCCAACACACTACGATTCTCAATACACCCAGCAGAGGCATACACAGAACCTGTTAAATCCCTGGACGACCAAAACAAAAGTATATTGATTGTCGCAAGTATTAGCGGTGCAAGTCTCAGGTTAAGACCAAATACACCTACCCTGATTTTGGACTTCCATAGACACATAGTCATACTACCAATGGAATTCCGAGGGGGTCCAGAGCGAAGCTGTTTCCCGTACCATCGGTAAAACACAACCTCCTACTACACTTGCATGAGTATCCTATACCCAAATATATGAGAACTATGTCGTTATACCCTCACAACGCGCACAAGTGTAATACTAGTCTTTTACGAATTATCGATGTCCAATCTCGATAATACTCTGACTATGGATATTTAATGATTATACCTTCGTGGATTGATACTGTCTCATATCATCTCAATCCAGGCACTAATCATAAGGACCTGCTATCATTTATACATCTTTTTGATCCAATCACAAATGATAAGAGAGCAATCTCATTTGTCACATAGTTAATTTGTACAACAACACCATGATCTATACAAATAGTGACGCTATGGGTCATAATTGTCCAACAATCTCCCACTTGGCCTATAGCCAGTCACTCGAGTGTCTTACACCCGAACTATGTACGGTTCGCTCAAATTGATGAGAAAATGCTTTCGTCAGCGGATTTGCATGATTATTATCTTATGCGATTTATACGATCATCACATCGCCACGATGTATGATCCGAACGAATTAGATGAATATCGAAGTATGTATCTGGATCGTTGATGAGACCATTAATTCTTTAGCCTGCGCTGTAGCCTAGCTCAGCTGCTAAAAGAACTATATCTAATCTAATTAGATTTAGTATCGACCCAGAAGGCTTCTATTGCTGCCTCAGCTACAGCAATAACCCGCATTTGTTGTTTATTCGGTAACAATATCTTGCTTGGAAGATTTCCAGCTCACTGTTCCGTTATTCAAACTGTATAGTACCGTTTGCGACTTATAGTCATTTTTATCGGTTTAGGAAACTTGCAGTAGTGATCCCAGTCACTTCAAGTTTTCCATCTCCATAAGAAAAGACAGCATCCTTAGTTCTCTAAGAAACTAACGGATGTTCTTAATATCAATCCAGTGATTATCACTTGGATTGGCCTGTTTGTGAATTCATATGCTCAAAGCGTATGAGACACCAGGTCGTGTACATTTTTCAATGTATGAGTTCTCGGAGAGTTATCATGAAAGCCAAGCTTTCACCGATTGTATTATGGGAATATCATTTCCAAGAAATGACATATTATCATTATTTAGGACATTATTGTCAGTGCGCTCCCACTAACCCTCTTATATACACAAGAATCATTTCGTTTTGAATTAAATCATAAACTATTATGATTACATCAAAACGATAATTTCAAGAACACAATGCTTGCTTCAATCCAAACATGGATCAAATAACCTGCAAACCTTATTCGCTAGTTTTGGTACGACAAAACCATCAGGATGTTGTAAACATCCTCCAAAAGCTTTCCGTTTAAGGAAAGCGATTTTCCCATTCAGCTGTCATATTTCATAAATGAAACATGCAACGTCAGCAAGCATTATCCAAATGGATTTACCGTGGCAACAGGTAAAAGGTTTCGTTGTAATCAACACAATGTTGATAACGATACCTTTCCGCCAAAAGCCTAGCTTTATACGTTGGTATGTTGCCTTCCATGTATGTCTTCCTTGAAGACCTATATAGTACCAATAGGCACAATGCCTTTCGGTACAACAACTAGTATCCAAACATAGTTGGTTTACATGGAATCCATTTCGGACTCATGACACTTTGTCATAATAGGGAGTTGATACCCTGTATCACTTCCTCATACGTAGTCAGTTGGTATTCCTCAATAAGATTGACATCTTAATGAGGTGAGATCAGAAACCCATACCCCAGGTTGTTTTTTTTACTCTCTTCGACTTACGTGGTTCTTGTGTATTCAAAGATTACTGGTATAGTTTCATCCTTGATGAACTATTAGTGTTCCATTAGGAATCGGTGTCTTGAATAGTATTACTCCGATTTTCATGGAGTTTTACAATCCTCCCACTTACCACTGCATATAGGTATTCGTCTTAGGAAAACCGCATGGTGAGCAACAATTAAATTGTTCTCTTGTGAGTTGTATAAGTACTATACTTTGGTTTCCCTAGGATAACCTACAATTGGCACTTATCCAATTTGGGTTTTAGTTTGGTATCATCCAAACATATGCCTAGCATTCCCAAATTTATAGGAATGAGAAAACCCAGTTTCTTTCCTATTAATATCTAATATGAAATCTGTCAAACAGATTTTTATGGAACTTTATTCTAAATAAGTTATGCACTGTTAATGCTTATCCGTTGAAGGAAATGGTAGCTCAGAGCGACTCATGATTAACCTTTATCATGTCCAACAAAATTCTGTTACTCAGTTCAGACAAACCGTCATATTGACGTGTTCCAGGAGGAGTCCTCATTGAAAGAATACTATACTCTTTCAAGTATATTAGAAACTTGTTGTTTAAGTATTTTCATTATGGTCTAACCGTGATGATTTTATACTTTAGCCGATCTGTTTGTCTATTTTGTGTCGAAACTATAAAAGTTTCCGATTTGTGTTTCAAAAGAAACACATAACCATAATGCGATGCCACATCCGTAAAGGTCACGAAACATTCATATCCATCTCTAGCCTAGCTACACATGGGCCCACTTGCTTCACTATGAACTAGGGCTAACAGATCAGTGGCATATGCACTTTTATCAAGTAAATAGTGTTTTAGGCACTTTTCCCAATAAACTAGATTCGTAGACTTTATTTGAATATAATCAAATCATTCATAGTACCCACTCTTCAAAAGTGTGGATATACGAGTCTTGTTATATTGTGTCCCAGACAACAATGCCACAATTTAGTTTCTTCTGATCAAATCAGTTTGAGCTGTTTGTTTGTCATGTTATACGTTTGAGATTTATTTATATTCAAAATATAAATTATGTTATTCACATCTAATGTGTTTATCTCAATATCATCTTTATATAATAAAACACTTTAGTGTTCTAGAATATAAAGGTTCACCCGCAACGGGTTAAACACTGATATGGAGATAATGTCTCTAGTCAAACTAGTTACATTATAACAGTTTCCTAATTTAGGTATATACCCAAAAGGGTAGTTCCTAAAATTAGGTACATACGATTAAAACAGCGACTTTCGTCCCGTTTCCGATCCACAGATACATCTCAATGGAAGTCAGTATCCTGCTCAAAGCATATTCTGAACACCAGTACATATTTATGTATCACACTTAGTATTTAAAATCCAATTTTAATTCTAGTAGTGAACATATTTATGACAATCATATTTGAAGTCAGAGCCTTGCCCGTTCTTCAATTCCTTCATGTCTGCCTTGTCCATACGGCAGTCACGCTTCCGTGTCCCCGTTTGCCATAATTTAGGCAGATATTTTGGATATGTCCTTTATCTTCTCAGAAGATTATAATGATTTTGCCTTTGCCCTTTTCCACATTCCAGAAGCCTTTGGCCAAGCCTTGGCCTTTTAGAATGTCGAAGTAAAGTGCGCCTTGCGCTACTTGCCTTATTGCAAAGTTTGACTTTATCTCATTGAGAATAGTCATTAACTCTCCAAGAGTTTACTATTGCAATTTAGTACTTCTAAGATCTAAGAATAGATCTATGAAGATCCTTCAATTCATTATCATACTTTAAGGACCTAACCCTTAGTTCTGACAAAGAAATTAAGGAGTTTACTGCGACAAGCTTAATGGATTAAGCATTTAAGTTATCATTACATGAATCTTCCAAAGATCATGCTCAACTATTTGCTCAACTCCGGGCTTAGGCCTAATATGTTCTTTTATCAAATAAAGTAACTGTCGGCATTGCATTTTCGCATGTGAAGCCCGATGATGAGTCTCAGTTGGAGGCACTACCTTTTTAGCTAAGGATATTGCGGGAAACGGAGGTCGGAAGGGGAAATTCGAAATGAGTACATCATCAAGTTAATTTCACAAGCTCACTGTCTTCGTCTGTGCTGCGTTCGTTACTTCGTTCGAACGTCAAACAGATTCGGGCGTTCGAGGAGGCATTCGAACGGTGTCGGTAATTCTGGTTTTGCTGCTAGCCTCACATTAAGCCCAATTCGCCCAAGCCCACTTAAAACACATATTTAACACATGGTGAAATCAAAACAAATCTACAAATCACATACCAAATTAAAAAAGATGTCATGCCTAATTAAAATCAATCAACCAATTATATTCCCAATCAAATATATATTATTCCTAACTTAAAATATTGTATTCCTAAACCAAGCCAATCAAATATTCAACCTTCCTAATCTAAACCAATCTTGTCTCCATCAAATCTTTGACTTTCCTTGCTCAACACAAAATCCAATCCATTCCTTGTGAGACAAGGTGAAGCCCTAGCCATTCTCTATATAAACAACCCCTAACCAAGACATGCAAGGCCCCTAGCTCATACACATATAGTTCACGCCCATCACAAGAAGAAAAAAAGCAAAGAATTTCCCATCACCTTCACACAATATCATTCACAGTAATATCATAAAGAAGTAAAACAATGTCTCTCATATACCTCATTCAATAACCGAAACAACCACCCCTCCTCCAAGTCCCTCCATAGCCGAATACACAGCCTCATACCACAGCTTTAGGACATGCAAATACAGCCCAAAAACACCCAAGACAGTCCCTAAAATCCTTAAAACAGTAAACCAAAAACTGCACTTAAAACCCACAAAAAAAACACTCAACAGTCCTTAGAAACGTCAAAACAGGTGACCTGAACAGTGAGCAGAAAAATAGAGGCCGAACAGTAGCAGAACGGAGCTCAAACAGCAGGCAAAGCAGCAAAGCAGTGAGCTAGGACGCTAAACCAGTGAACCGGAGAAGTTGAGAAGCTGTACCCTTCCGACGTCCGTGAAACGCAAGCCTGAAAGTTGGCAAAAAGGTTAGACCTGAGGGTATCTTTCACACTCGTTTTTTTATTTATTGAATATTGTTTGCATGATTGTTATATTGAAATGCATGTTGTGGCCCTTGAATAGATAAATATGCATGAATTATGAGATGTTGTATGTTGTGGCTGTGGAATAAAATGAGAGATGTGTCAAACTCTCGCGGTATATCGGATGGAAACCCAGACGTGAATTCCGTAGCCGAATCCGAATGGACGGTAGTGCGGTCTGTACTTGGGACACAACTCCACGTACCGCTTGAGTAAATGGCACCCTCTTTTGTTTTGTGTTGCTTTGGTTTATTTATTTTTCGTTACTTGAATTCTACATGTTGCTCATTTATGCATGGTTCAATCAAGCGCATGGGCTTAGTAAGTGGAATGAAAGATCCCCTATGGGGAGGGGTTAAAGCCCTTTACCACGATGCTTTGCCGCACCGGTTGATGTATGTTCAGTTGGATGTAAGATGTGTTCAATCGGACACACTTAGTTTGATATGATTGTCTTTATATTTGTACGCATGGTTCAATCAAGCGCATGGGCTTAGTAAGTGGAATGAAAGATCCCCTATGGGGAGGGGTTAAAGCCCTTTACCACGATGATTTGCCGCGCCGGTTGATGTGTGTTCAGTTGGATGTAAGATGTGTTCAATCGGGCACACTTAGTTTGATATGATTGTCTTTATGTTTGTATGCATGGTGCGACCGAGTGCATGGGCTTAGTAAGTGGAAGGAAAGATCCCCTATGGGGAGGGGTTAAAGCCCTTTACCACGATGCTTTACCATGCCGGTTGATGTGTGTTCGGTTGGATGTAAGATGTGTTCAATCGGGCACACTTAGTTTGATATGATTGTCTTTATGTTTGTATGCATGGTGCGACCGAATGCATGGGCTTAGTAAGTGGAATGAAAGATCCCCTATGGGGAATGGTTAAAGCCCTTTACCACGATACTTTGCCGCACCGGTTGATGTGTGTTCGGTTGGATGTAAGATATGCCCAATCGGGCATACTTAGTTTGATATGATTGTCTTTATGTTTGTATGCATGATGCGATCGGGCGCATGGGCTTAGTAAGTGCGATGAGAGGTCCTCTAATTGAAGAGGTTAAAATCCTTTACCATGATGCTTCGCCGCGCCTCGCATTGTACTATTTGCCATTTATGTATTGCGTCCCATTTTATGCATCAGGTCTGTTCCCGTTCGAACGCGTTTACGAACGTAATTCGAACGCGCATGTATTTTGCCTTATCATGCATCAGGTCTCATTTCTGTTCGAACGCGTTCACGAACGCCATACGAACGTGAGTATTCTGTTTTATTTCCGTTCGAACGCGTTCACAAACGCCATACGAATGTGAGCATTCTGTTTCATTTCCGTTCGAACGCGTTTACGAACGCTACTCGAACGAGAACCTTCTGTTTACCATTCGAACGCGTCTATGAACGCTACACGAACGCCCACGGTAAACAGATCCTCTTGCATCACATTATGACATGTCCAACTTAGCACATAGTTACCCTTTTTTACGTTATGCATTTGTATTACCTCTCTAGTTGTCTATTTCCGTTATGCGCTTAAATATCTTTTCTTAATATGCATGCTAGTAAGAATGCTATTTGTTTGCGCTTCTGTGTCCACCAATGCGTTCATTAACTTGTATGTTTGCCGTATGATAATCCTTATGTATGCAAATTGAGACATAGATTACATGCAAATAGGCTGTATGCAAATTCGAATATGTGTTACATATAAGTTTAGATGAACTTGTTGATATATGTATGTGAATTTAGAAGCATGATATTCTTAGAAATAAGTGTTACTTAAGCCTGATTAAATTATTAGATAAATCCTTTCATTACAAGTGGCATGAGTAAGGGACCATTCCGAACCCAACGGTTTAAGGTCTTCCATTGCGAGGGGTGAGTGCGGCCTTAAATCTCATTTTCCCTGTTCACACCGGGTGGCGACTCCATTATTCTCCGGTTTAGTCCCCCACAGGCTACTCCGTACTCCCAATCGGGCCGCGAGCCCGGGACAGCATGCGTTGCCCAGTTTCTGTGTTCCCACAGTCTGGCGACTCCACTGGGGATAGAGAATCGGCCCCGAATATTGTCTTGTAATGTTTGGATTTATGTTTTAATTGACCGTGTTTATAGTGGATAAAATGGGGGTTTAATCAAAGGCATGTTAAGGCTAGGTAATGGTTGGGTGTCTTCCTTCATTCACTACCTTTCTAGAAGGAAAAGCTGTGAAGGCACCTATATAGCCATCTACTCGTAGCCTATTGTGATGGACTAATTTGGAGGACTCGTTGTTTATTCCTGACAACAAGCGATAAGAGCATAAGAGACTTGGGTATTTAAGTGAGCCTTGCTCCACCTTCCCTCTGGGGAATCTACAACGGGAAATCCATTTGACAGTCCGTCACACACCATAGCTCATTGGCACGTACCTTAGTGTATAAAAAAGGGTGCGCTCACTTGGTTGCTCGAACCCTTGAGTGGGGAAACCTAGGTGTGGGCCATCCTTCGCCGGTGAGAGCTTTTGTCTATACTCTTGCTAACCCACCCATAGACCGGGTTGGCTAAAGTAACAATTATTTCCTTGAATATGTGCTTGTGGACCATCCTCATTTGGATGCAGTTGGACTATTGTCAGAAATACGGGCTTGCTGGGCCATTTAAACTGGGGAAAGTTCGTACCTTATGACTATTAGGCCCAAAGCTCCTGAAATGTTGATGGGTCATTCCGTAGAAATTATTACTTTATGTTTGCATATCTCTTATGCTTGTGTTTGGGAACATCGTCGTTTGGATCCATTTGGACCATTTGTCATGAGATATGGGCTTGTTGGGCCATTTAAACTGGGACAAGAATGTATTTTATGACGATTGGGCCAAAGGCTTCTAAGTGATTGATGGGCCACTTTGTGATTGTGTTCGGAACGTTACCATTTGGATTTAGTCGGGCTTTGTCATGAGATGTGAACTCATTGGGCCATTTAAACTGGGATGGGTTCACTCCTATGACAATTAGCCGAAAGATTCTAAAATGATAACATGCCGATTTGTTTGAGAGTTTTAATTGATTTAGTATGTTACATATGTTACATGCATCTCATACACCTCATACATACATATATCATGTTAACACCATCTATGTCTCAAAAAAACATCATAGATACCGTTTGGGTTAGAGAAGGGACAAGACTCACTAAAAGAACAAGTATGAGTGAATCCGATAATGAGGTGTCCTGTATGGACCAGTTAGAGAACGGTCTCGCCAAGGTCACTGAACAGTTGCAAGCTTTGACTACTGCTATGGCTGGTATAGCTGGGTCTCGTGTCGGGGTTAATTTTGGGGATGTGAGGCAAGAGGAATCTCCGAACAGATTGGGGGATGATACCCCCGCTTTTGACAATGATATGGCAGAAAAGGGTAATGAAGTTTTGACAGATGGTAGGGAAGTGGTTGAGACTGCAGAAAATACTGAGGGGGATATAATACTGAAGCAATTGAGGAAGACTATAGCACAAATGAGTAGTTGGGAACTGTTATGTGCATCCCGAGAGCATAGACAGGCCATGGTTGAGGCCTTAAGCAAAATTGTGGTACCGGAAGACGCCAACCCTGCAATGTTTGTTGGGTCAGTTCAGAAAGAAGCTTTGCAGATATCTTTTTCTGAGGATGAACTCCCGTCGGAGGGGAGAAATCATAATAGGCCTCTATTTATCAGGGCCGAAGTGAGGGGCAAGAAAACTTCATGTGTGATGGTAGATGACGGTTCGTCCATCAATGTGTGCCCGTTGAAAATTCTGGCAAGATTGGGTATGAAAGCAATAGACTTAGACCCCTCCAGCATGACTATTAAGGCTTATGATGACAGTAAAATGGGAGTTGAAAGTACCTTTGTGGCTATGGTCAAGGTAGGCCCTATTGAAGATGAAGTCGAGTTTACAGTGCTGGACATCCCAGCCACTTTTGCCTTATTGTTGGGAAGGCCTTGGTTTCACAAACGTGGAGGCGTGCCTTCCACTTTGCATCAGATGATCAAGTTCCCGTATGAGGGAGAAATTGTTACCATCCGGGCTGAGGTAGATAATGTCGTGGCTGCCTTGGAGATACAACCTTTCATAAGGTTTCAGGTGTCAGCTACTTTTGAGGAATGGGTGGATCCTATGGTGGCTAGGATCATGAAAAAAATGAAGTTTGAACTGGGTGAATGTTCAAAGTTGCCAGATTTCAGAGGACATACCACTCGGAAAGGTTTGGGGTATAGATCTGATGAAGAAGAAAACCGAAGGTCAAGAAAAAGGGCCTGAAACTGATGATGAAAGTTTTGTGAAAGCTTCAGGATATCAAGGGGAGCCTGAACCTGTGGAAGTTAATGGGATTGTGGTGCCTGGATTTGAGATCTTCCAGGATTTGTTGGGTGAGAAACCGCTGATTAAGGAAGCTGTGGAAGCAGAGAATTGGGAAGAAGAATTGATGAAGTTGGAGAGCCTGACTCTGGGAGAGGATGAAAAGCCTGAGGAAGACCTGATTGCAGAGGAAAAAGTGTCTATAGATGATGAAGACATTTACCTTCCTGATCTGTTTGAATTTACTTCCGCATTATCCAATAATAAAGACATTTCTCTTGCTTACTTGCCTGAGTCATTTCCATTTACTCTGCACGAATCAAGCATATTTGATATCAGTTCGGCCAGAACTACCGCATTTAACTTGGGTACACTTGAGAACCCCAAGGAAATTCTGATTGCAAGTGAAGTTACCTCTGAAGAGAGGGAGAAACTAGAGGAAGTGTTGGTCAGATATGCCAAAGTATTTGCTTGGTCCTATGAGGACATGCCTGGGGTAGACAGAAACATTGCCCAGCACACAATACCAACTTATCCGAAAATGAGGCCAAGTAAAACAGAAGCTCGATGGATGAGACCAGAATGGGCTGAGAAAGTCGAGAGAGGAAGTAAGAAACAGATAGATGTGGGGTTCCTGGAAGTAGTAAAATATCCAGAGTGGTTGGCTAATATAGTGCCGGTACCAAAGAATGATGGGAAGGTCAGAATGTGTGTAGACTACAGAGATCTCAACAAAGCTTGTCCAAAAGATGATTTTACTTTTGCCGCATATAGATGTTCTGGTTGATAGCGCGGCTTTATCTGCTATGTATTCATTTGCAGACGGGTTTTCAGGTTACAATCAGGTTCTCATGGCTGAGGAAGATAAACACAAGACTGCATTTTATTAGCGAGTGGGGTACTTATTGTTACAAAGTTATGCCGTTGGGGCTAAGAATGCAGGGGCCACTTATCACGGATGGCCACTACACTTTTCCACGACTTAATGCATAAAGAGATTGAGGTGTATGTGGATGACATGATGATGAAATCGGAGACAAGAGTTGGGCATATTGAAGCACTGGAAAGGTTCCTTCAGAGAGTTGACAGATACAACCTGCAGCTTAATCCCAAGAAATGTGTGTTTGGGTGACATCAGGGAAATTGCTTGGTCATACAGTGGGAATGGGCGGAATAGAGGTAGACTCCGAGAAGATCAAGGCAATCACAGAAATGCCTGCACCGAAGACAGAAAAAGAAGTCAGAGCATTCTTGGGAAAGATTCAGTACATCAGTCGGTTCATTGCTAAGTTGACATCAGTATGTGAGCCTATCTGCAAACTGTTGAGAAAAGATCAGCCAGTGAGATGGAATGAACAATGTCAGACAGCCTTCGACAAAATCAGAGAATACTTGGTAAAGCCTCATGTATTGAAACCTTCGAGACCGGGCAGACCTTTGATATTGTATTTGGCTATAGAATCAGAAGCACTGGGGGCAATGATGGTACAAGCAGATGAGACAGGGGTAGAACATGCAGTCTATTATATGAGTAAGAAGATGCTCCCGTATGAGGCTCGATATCAGGAAGTTTAGAAGATCTGTCTTGCAGTGGTATGGGCTTCCAGAAAATTGCGGCATTATTTCCAGTCATACAAGATCCAGATAGTGGCCAAGAAAATCCTCTGAAATATCTTCATTCGGTGCATTCACTAGTGGGAAAATGGGCAGATGTTGGTATTGCTGACAGAGTTTGACATTGAATATCTCACCTCTAAAGTGATCAAAGGGCGAGCAGTAGCAGAGTTTCTGGCAATGCAACCTGTTGAGGGGGATCAGTATAAGTTTGAATTTCCAGATGAAAGATCCAAGCAATAACAGTTCAAAGATGGAAGATGTATTTTGACGGAGCAGTGAATTACAAGGGAGTCGGAATTGGAATCGTGATAGTGACCCCCGAAGGGGAGACTTTACCTTTGGCCAAGAGGTTGACATTCAGAGTGACTAATAACATGGCCGAGTATGAAGCATGTGCTTTTGGTTTGACAGCATTGATAGCCTTGAAGGCCGGGAGTGTGGAAGTCTACAGAGATTCTATGTTGGTAGTCCAGCCAGATGCGATGAGAATGGGAATTGAAAGAATAACGGTTGAAACCCCTTACCTTTTTCACCTCAGAAAGTTGGCACAGGTTATCCCCGAGTGTAAGTTTCAGCACTTACCGAGAAAAGAGAATCAGATGGCAGATGCATTGGCTACACTTGCAGCAACTTGGGAAAATCCAGAAAAATTAGTGATGAGACCGTTGATACTGACAACAGCGAGCATACCTGTTTATGAGATAGAAAGAATTCTGGAAGTTGAGGTCGACGATGGCAAACCTTGGTATTATGACATTCAGAGGTATCTGGAACATGGTGAACTCCCGGAAGGGGCAGGCAGAAAAGACAGAATAGCCATTCAGAAGTTAGCTTCCCAGTATGTGACTTTGAAAGGGGAACTGTACAAGAGGCAAGCAAACGGTATTCAGTTGAAGTGTTTGAGAAAAGAAGAAGCTCAGCATGTAATGGAAGAAATACACGCCGGGGTATGTGGTCCGCACATGAACGGGTTGAATCTGTCCCGCAAGATAGTGAGACAAGGTTTTTATTGGTCAACCATGGAAACAGACTGCGCGAAGATGGTAAAGCACTATCATGATTGTCAAGCACATGGTAATTTGAATCACTTACCGCACACAGAGTTACACGGGTTGTCAGAGCCGTGGCCTTTCTCAGCATGGGGAATTGATATGATTGGAGAAATTCGACCGAATGCATCGAATAGGCATCGCTTCATAGTAGTGGCAGTAGATTACTTCTTGAAATGGGTGGAAGCCGAATCATTCTGCAATGTTACAGCAAAACAGATGGCAAAGTTTATAGCTCGGAACCTCATTTGTCGGTATGGTATGCCGCATCATGTAGTGACAGACAACGGAGTTCAGTTTCAAGGAGAGACGAAGGCAATGTTACAGAGGTATGGGATAGGCCACCACAAGTCATCACCGTACAGGGCGCAGGCAAATGGGGCAGTTGAGGCAGCCAACAAGACTATAAA
Source organism: Zanthoxylum bungeanum (assembly GCA_019454045.1). Taxonomy (NCBI): domain Eukaryota; kingdom Viridiplantae; phylum Streptophyta; class Magnoliopsida; order Sapindales; family Rutaceae; genus Zanthoxylum; species Zanthoxylum bungeanum. Next base: position 7,035 of record SKCR01039084.1, on the reverse strand, counting down.
GACAATTTTAGCCAAGATGACAGAAAATTACGGAGATTGGGCTGAGAAATTACCGTATGCTTTGTGGGGGTACAGAACATCAGTAAGAACAGCAACAGGGGCCACACCTTACTTTTGGTCTATGAAATGGAAGCAGTATTGCCGGTAGAAGTGGAAATACAGTCTATGAGGGTTTAGCAGAGGCAGAATTACCGGAACAAGAATGGGCCGCACAGAGGTTTGATTAGTTAGCACTGCTAGATGAGAGGAGAACGAAGTCTTTGTATCACATGCAGTTGTATCAGAAGAGACTAGCCCGTGCATTCAACAAGAAAGTACGTCCTACCAAGATCAGAAAGTGTGATTTGGTACTTAAGCAGTCGAGGCCGTCGACGATAGATCCGAGAGGAAAATTCAGACATAACTCGGAAGGACCTTACATAGTGCAGAAAGTAATGGGAAATGGAGCAGTGAAGCTATCAGACTTGGAGGGGAACGAGTTCACCGAGCCGATCAACGTAGACAGATTGAAGCAATACTTTGCCTGAGGGAGAGAAGACCGAGCAGTCACCACGGGAATTAGCAGAAGACCTAACCCAACGGAATAAGAAAATCATTCATGCATACACGTAACATTGCATTCTCTTCGTGTTTGTTTTCGTTTTGTGTTCGCAGGTTCGAAGAAAGGAGAAAGCGGCAGAAATGAGCCAAGCAGCGTCAGCGCAATTTCAGTTTTTGGGATGAGTCCCAAGGGGTGAGGCCCGTATCAGCTTGGGGGCGAGGCCCATATCATGTCAGCTTGGGGGCGAGGCCCATATCAGCTTGGAGGCGAGGCCCATATCATGTCAGCTAGGGGGCGAGGCCCATATCAGCTTGAGGGCGAGGCCCCCGTTGTCAGTTGTAGTTCCGGGTCGAGGCGCCCAGGGTCGAGGTGCCCACTACATCATCAGTTCGAGGGCGAGGTCCCTATTGTCAGCGGTATTGGGTCAAGGTGCCCAGGGTCGAGGTGCCCCCGTTGTCAGTTGTAGTTCCGGGTCGAGGTGCCCAGGGTCGAGGTACTCACTACATCATCAGTTCGAGGGCGAGGTCCCTATAGTCAGCGGTGTTGGGTCGAGGTGCCCCCATTGTCAGTTGTAGTTTCGGGTCGAGGTGCCCAGGGTCAAGGTACCCACTACATCATCAATTCGATGGCGAGGTCCCTATTGTCAGCGGTATTGGGTCGAGGTTCCCAGGGTCGAGGTGCCCCCGTTGTCGGTTGCAATTATCGGAACGCGTCCCAGGATCGATGTCCGCTGCAGCACCAACTCAGCTCGAGGTAGCAGCCGAGCCAGGTAAGTGAAAATGCATTGCATAACTTTGATAGGATTGTTCAAAGTCACACACTGCACAAGTCCCATCAAAGTGGGGGCGACTGTAGGCATTGCATTTTCGCATGTGAAGCCCGATGATGAGTCTCAGTTGGAGGCACTACCTTTTTAGCTAAGGATATTGCGGTAAACGGAGGTCGGAAGGGGAAATTCGAAATGAGTACGTCATCAAGTTAATTTCACAAGCTCACTGTCTTCGTTGTGCAGCGTTCGTTACTTCGTTCCAACGTCAAACAGATTGCGGGCGTTCGTGCCGCTTCGAGGAGGCGTTCGAACGGTGTCGGTAATTCTGGTTTTGCTGCTAGCCTCACATTTAGCCCAATTCGCCCAAGCCCACTTAAAACAACATATTTAACACATGGTGAAATCAAAACAAATCTAAAAATCACATACCAAATAAAAAAGATGTCATGCCTAATTAAAATCAATCAACCAATTATATTCCAATCAAATATATATTATTCCTAACTTAAAATATTGTATTCCTAAACCAAGCCAATCAAATATTCAACCTTCCTAATCTAAACCAATCTTGTCTCCATCAAATCTTTGACTTTCCTTGCTCAACAAAAATCCAATCCCTTCCTTGTGAGACAAGGTGAAGCCCTAGCCATTCTCTATATAAACAACCCCTAACTAAGACATGCAAGGCCCCTAGCTCATACGCATATAGTTCACGCCCATCACAAGAAGAAAAAAAGCAAAGAATTTCCCATCACCTTCACACAATATCATTCACAGTAATAGCATAAAGAAGTAAAACAATGTCTCTCATATACCTCCTTCAATAACCGAAACAACCACCCCTCCTCCAAGTCCCTCCATAGCCGAATACACAGCCTCATACCACAGCCTTAGGACACGCAAATACAGCCCAAAAACACCCAAGACAGTCCCTAAAATTCTTAAAACAGTAACATAAAAACTGCACTTAAAACCCACAAAAAAAACACTCAACAGTCCTTGGAAACGTCAAAACAGGTGACCTGAACAGTGAGCAACAAAACAGAGGCCGAACAGTAGCAGAACGGAGCTCAAACAGTAGGCAAAGCAGCAAAGCAGTGAGCTAGGACGCTAAACCAGTGAACCGAGAAAGTTGAGGAGTTGTACCCTTCCGACGTCCGTGAATCGCGAGCCTGAAAGTTGGCAAAAATGTTAGACCTGAGGGTATCTTTCACACTCGTTTTTTTATTTATTGAATATTGTTTGCATGATTGTTATATTGAAATGCATGTTGTGGCCCTTGAATAGATAAATATGCATGAATTATGAGATGTTGTATGTTGTGGCTGTGGAATAAAATGAGAGATGTGTCAACTCTCGCGGTATATCGGATGGAAACCCAGAAGTAAATTCCATAGCCGAATCCGAATGGACGGTAGTGCGGTCTGTACTTGGGACACAACTCCACGTACCGCTTGAGTAAACGACACCCTCTTTTGTTTTGTGTTGCTTTGGTTTATTTATTTTTCGTTACTTGAATTCTACATGTTGCTCATTTATGCATGGTTTAATCAAGCGCATGGGCTTAGTAAGTGGAATGAAAGATCCCCTATGGGGAGGGGTTAAAGCCCTTTACCACGATGCTTTTCCGCGCCGGTTGATGTGTGTTCGGTTGGATGTAAGATGTGTTCAATCGGGCACACTTAGTTGATATGATTGTCTTTATGTTTGTATGCATGGTTCAATCAAGCGCATGGGCTTAGTAAGTGGAATGAAAGATCCCATATGGGGAGGGGTTAAAGCCCTTTACCACGATGCTTTGCCTCTGAATCAACTAAGCCTTGGCTTTGGCATAACAAACTTAGTGATCCCAGTTAAGCGTGACCCATTGACCATGGAAAGCTTCGTAATCAATGTCGATGGACAAGAAGTGGTCTTGACTTTGGCCAACAAACCACAACTTGGACAAGACACCGATATGGAACAAAGCTCTCGTGATTCAAACACATCCTCGACGGACAAAGGCCTTGACTTTGGCCAATAAACCAATGCCAGTCTTAGATCTTGAGTAAGAATCACTCAATGGAAGGAAAAACGCTTAATATTTTGTGAGGGTTTTTCGCGTGCAAATTGGAAACCAATTTATTATCTTTGTTAAGGTCTCATCATCATACACCCTTAAACATGCATTCTAAACACATAATAAAGCGCATATGAATAAATAATAATGATATGCGGATGGATACTTTACACATTGATCCTAGATCAAATCTCTCACTTTCCTCTCTCCCGCTAGCACATGTATTACTTCTACCCGTTACACTACACTTCTAAAGAAATCTCATTTACATTGAGGGGAATAAGTGAGAAGAGAATACAAAGAGTAAGGAGGTAATAAGGCTGGACACGCAGGTCCAATTAATAAATTCCAAATTTATTACAACAATTTCTAAAATTGCCCCACCCATCTAATATCCATCCGATATACATTATTCATGCATCGCAACCATGTATTCACACAAGCATGTTATCAATCAATCTAATCAAATTAATTAATCTGATAATTAATGACCATCCAATGTTCAAACAACGATTTGATTTTGCTCGAGTCAAACTCATTTTGCGAATAAGTACTCAAAGTACGAATTCTCGAATTAAATTAAACTACAAAATTAAATCCAATTCAATTTGTATTTAATACTAATTCACTATTTAATTCCAAATTAAATATTACACTTTATTAATAAACCTTTTACGATTTAAATTCCAAATTTAATCGTTACAGGTCTCAAAGCCTGATTAACGTCCAACGTTAATTTAATTAAAGTCCAATGGGCTTTCATTAATTTCTTTGAGGCGTGGACTTTTGGTCAACTTGGGTCAAACCAATAACCAAAGCCCAATCAAGGAGTAACCCCATAAGCCTATAAATCAATTTAGGCCCATTAGGCCCAATTAAATAATTAAAGGTCCATTAGTCGCATTTGGACTTTATGGAAGCGATTTTGGGCCCAATTGGATCTAACCAATTTAGCCTAAACCTAACTTGGTACAACCAAGCCCAATAAGCCCATTTACAACATTACAAGCCCAAATCCAATTTTAAGCCCAAATAATTTAATTCCAAAAATTCCAAATTTCTCAATTAAATTACCTAAAGTGTATTACATAATTAATTACCCAAATCAATATTTCCAAAACACAAATTTGTCTAATTAATCATGCTCATTAACATCAATTAGTGTCCAACACATTTTGATAAAAAAATCAAACCCAATACATGCTACAAGCTCTCGGCAATGGAGGGGATTTTATGTCCAATTTTAAATCCAATCCAATTGAATCCAATTAAACATTAAATCAACATTCCCAATTGATTTCCAACTCGTCCAATGAATCAAAATCAAAAAATTCCAAGACATTAGGGTTCATGTCATTTTCGTTCAAGCCTTACATTTTGGGGAAAATTGTTCCAAACCATTTTTCTTGAAATTGATCCAATAAAACTTCAATTAAACATAATTTAAGCATACTTAATCATCCAATTTCATCAAATCATGCTAAAATACAATTTACCCAATTTTAACCCTAATATATTTTCATGCTCAACCTTGCTCATAGATACCATTGTTGGAATTCTCTAAGCATCCCAAGATCATTATCAAGCAATGAAAATAACATGCGAATACATCACGGAGTTGCGGAATACTCACAATGATCGGTTGAGCGACGCAAGTGAAGACAAAAACGTTTCTGCCCTCCAATGGAAGTCACAGCAGTGAGCTGATTTGGAGTCCCCATTTTCGGCTTCAATCTTCCTCCAAGCTCCAAGCTTTGGTTGATAGTGATTCCAAGCTCATGAAGTGAGTTCCCTATCACCTTTGTATGGCTCCTATGTGTGCTAGCACTCAAGAAACTTGCCACAAATTTCCCTAGCTTCTCCTTTAGTTCTCGGTCCAACCAAAAACCAGAAGAAAAATGGCATGTTGGCCGAGAGAGAAGAAGATGAGCATTTTGGCTCCAAAACGTAAAAAAGAGAGAGAGAGTTATGGATTATATTTTGGTAATTCATTTTTGTGTATCTAATACACAATTTTTCAATTTTCAAAAAATCAAATAAATTGATTTACCAAAAACAAAAGTCAAGCCAATAAATGCTTGCCAACTACCACCATCAAGTCACATCACTCAATCAATGAAGTGACAAGTTGTCACATCACTCAAAGTGACTAATGATTTGACGCTTGATGCGATTAGTGATTTGACGTTTGATTTGACTTGCGTGCCGCACTCAAATTCGAAATGCGAATGCGCTTGCAAACAATCTCGGGCTCGGGTTCGCTAATTCCAAATTAATGAATTTTCTGTTGCGACGTAATTAAATAATTATGCCTAGCAAAATCACTATTCACGTCGCTAACGAATTAATTCTAAATTAACTCATTCGCCCAAATTAAAATCTAATTTCAATTTCGCGTCGAAATCTAATTTCAATTCCGCGTCGAAATCTAATTTCGTATAATATATCGAATATATTATTTTATCGATTAATTCAAATAATCGTTATCTCTCTTTAAATGATATTTTATCCCAGATAAAATATCTCTGCAATTAATCCCAGATTAATTTTCTCTCTCATCTAATTAATCCCAGATTAATAAAGTGCGAGTCATACGTCATCGGTGAATCTTCGGGAAGCGACCCATGAGATCCCCGGATATGTTGGCAGTAAATTCGGTCGTCGGACTATCCAAACACGTAAGTACCTCGTACTACGTTTGTACCGATTTACAAGACAAGGTTGGCTTCTAGCAAAGCGCCATGCCTACCCAATTCTCCAGAAACATGCTTACAGGAATAAACGATCTATATCAGGTGTAGTATACGTAGTATTGCGAATTTCGATCCAATAGCTGATCTCACGTGCTAGGCCTGGGGATGGAATTGTGTCTGCCCCGTACGAAGCACATGTCGGATCTCTGGTAACTAGTCTATATAATCAGATATACATGACCTAGTCATAATATCCCGATAGCTGTAGCATTTAGGAGAACCAATCCCGTATCCTACGTGACCATCATCTCCATATGACTTGAGTGATACATCCGTCTTGACATCACACCCAACACACTATGATTCTCAATATAACTAGCGGAGGCGTACACAGAACCTGTTAAAGCCCTAGACGACCAAAACCAAAGTATATTGATTGTCGCAAGTATTAGCGGTGCAAGTCCCAGATTAAGACCAAATACACCTACCCTGATTTCGGACTTCCATAGACACATAATCATACTACCAATGGAATTCCGAGGGGGTCTATCCACAGCGAAGCTGTTTCCCGTACCATCGGTAAAACACAACCTCCTACTACACTTGCATGAGTATCCTATACTCAAATATATGAGAACTATGTCGTTATGCCCTCACAATGCGCACAAGTGTAATACTAGTATTTTACGCATTATCGATGTCCAATCTCGATAATACTCTGACTAGGGATATTAATGATTATACCTTCGTGGATTGATACTATCTCATATCATCTCAATCCAGGCACTAATCATAAGGACCTCCTATAATTTATACATCTTGGTGATCCAATCACAAATGATAAGAGAACAATCTCCTTTGTCACATAGTTAATTTGTACAACAACACCATGATCTGTACAAATAGTGACGCTATGGTCATAAATGTCCAACACGGAGGACGAGCTCGAGAGGATGGATACTAATGGCAGTCA